>JAZHYW010029882.1:0-32375 GCA_037355805.1 Ixodes ricinus | reverse complement strand
GATGGCACGACGACCGCCACTAACGGCCACCACCCAACGCCAACTCACGGGGACGCCCAACGCCGCAGTAATCCCATTGTCAGGGAGAACCAGTGTATGTCTGTGCTGAACAACATACACCGAGGAAGGCTGACGTGATGAACAGCCGACTGACAACTGTTTGTTACCATTGTGGTGAGGCTGACCACATCTACCAGAGGTGCCCATATCAAAGAATAGGCCCGTGAAGGTTCGTGCTGAACGACCCTTGACTACGTCTCAAGGGAGTGACCGCAGGGCATTGAGAAGTACCTTCGAGGACCTCAGTTTTCAGTGCCGACACTACCCCGAGGCTCCAGACCCCCACCAACTCGACTTGCGCTTTCGCCTTTCCACCGTTCTTGCCGGAGAAACTAAATGCAGCAATGCCTGGATGTGGCATTGCTGAAAGCAGACGAAGTAAAGGGCCTTCACAAATGCCGAAGAGCTTCCATTCTAATGACGTCACATCTGCAAAGGTGTCTAACAGCCTCCACATCAGGGGCAGATCCAGAACTCCGTTTTGGGGGTGGCAGAAAAATATGTAAGGATACTAGTCTCCGATTCTTTCTTGTGCACCGGGGGTCCACCTAGTCAACCTGCCCTCCGAGAAGGGGAGAGGGGGGGTCGACTCTTGTTTGGGGGGGACGGCCCCCCCCTTGTATCCGCCCCTGCTCCACATTGTCATAGACGGCCACGAAGCAGCAGCGCTCATCGACGCCGGTGCAGATTATTTCTTTCCGAGTGGGAAGCACTCTGACCGAATTTGAATGGGCCATAAATAAGAATTGCCAGTGGCCATCTAATAATGCCGATTGGAAGGTGCACTGCACGTCTCGAGATTGACGGTAAAAATTGTCCGGTGACATTATCCTGGAAATGGACTTGTGCGAATACAGCGCCACTATCGTCCTCGGTGAAAACAAGCTGACACTTTGAAAACCTGTTCTATCAACAAAAGATCAAAAACTATTGCCAGCCGCAGTCGGAGTTCTTGCCAATCATGCAAGCGTGTCGGCTTGGTCAAGTGTCCTACTTGTCGGGACCAACAAGGCAGTCTGCAAAAGGCAGCATCTCCTTGCTACTAGTGAAAGGGATCGGCATTGCCAGGAGCATTGCGACGTTTCATGATGGCTGTGCTATGGCTCTCGTTACGAACTACCAGAAGGAACCACAGCATCTAACCATGGGCATCGTCATAGCCCATGCCAAAGACCTTAGCAGCGTGACCTAGGAACTTGCAGTAGCAGAAGCCTCTCACATACTCAGACCTGAAAACTGCAGACAAATACCTAGACGGCACCACTGCCCCATCACTGGCACCCCTTGCCTCAAGGCCCGAGGCCCGTGGTCTTCTTTTGTATAATGCCCGTGTCCCACTAGAGCGACAGACAGAGACAAAAGACAGCAACAAGCCTCAAACCCATGCAGCATGCTCGGGATGGTACCTTTGGCAGGCGTTTAGTCGTTTGGTGCTCATGAAGTAAGCTCGAGCGATTGCAAGCCTGCCAAAGATACACTCGCGTGCATGATGCTCGTGTTTGAGCATAGCCTCCTTTATTCTATAAAACCTCTCAAATCGCGAAAGCCTCTGGTTTGAGGCTTGTCGCTGTCGTTTGTTTCTGTCTGTTGCTCTAGTGGGACATTGGCATAAGCAGTTTGGTTCCAACTCTCAACACATCTGGAGGTGTCCTTTCTTCTCGGCACTGGCACTCCAGGCCTGCGCCTCACCTTCTGCCGCCGTCTTTGGAATGTGAGTTCTCTTTTGCTTCCTGCAGGCCTGTATGGACCCTGCACACTTCCTGTGTTTATTTCTTTTTTGAATTACTACAGTCGATTCGAATCTGTCATCATAGCCAAGACAAGAACTCCTCGAGCTATTTGATGAGTTCCATGACTGCTTTGCTACCCCATCCAGGGTTCACCAGTTCACCAGACCACCATCGACAAGCACGGGATTATCATTGACGATGCCACTCACACACTTTGTCGACCTTTATACCAGGTTTCTTTACAAGAGAGTGGAGCGATCTAGGAGCAGGTGCGAGATATGTTCGATGACGACGTCATCCAGGCTTCAAACAATCCACGGGCTGCCACTGTGGTGCTGGTCAAGAAGAAAGGACTAGACCAAGCAAGGTTAGGACCCCGTTCCTCCGCGTGGCAGCCGCATGCATTGCCAGCTCCGCCACACACATGGCAATATCATCTTGTTCATCGGAACATTTAGTTTGTATATAAACTCCGAATGAAAAATGTCTGCTCCTCACCCTAGTTCGCCTCATGAAAATCTTGTGGAGGACTTTGAACACATCGGAAGCAAAAAGCTCCTGTTAAATGAGTGTATTGACGACTATAAAATAAACACCTTGGTCAGCCTCGGGTAATGAACAGAATCATTGAAGCTCTGTGGCTCCTCCAGAAAGGCTGCACTGCAGAGGCAGAAAGCTCATTCTTGTTGGTTTTATATTGATGGGTGTTACAGTGGTACGCATCTGCGTAATGCACATCAAAGATGGGAAGTGAACAGTTACATTGCACTGGCCGAGATGCTTCTTTAAAGTAGTGAGATAAGATGCCATTTCAATGCAGACTGGTTTCCCGCTCTTTAAACATTTGTGAACTGACTCTGCAGGCTTGGTGACTCGTATGGCATCCACACACAAGATGCACATTCTATGTTAACAGTATCATGCGACACACTGTCGTTCATTCCATTTATCGTGTGACTGAGCTGAACTATACGGACTGCCTTGAGGATTTTCTGACATTTGGAAATAACACGCTACAACTCCATGCCTGACACGAGTCTGACGTGAATCCCTTGAGATAGGATTATTTGATTCGACAACTCTAAGCTATAAACATAATAAATCTGGTTCTTACTAAATCCTTGTCAAATTACCTACACATACAAGTAAGCACTAGCTGCTGTTGACTTGGTCCAACCGACAGGCTACAACAAAGGAAAGCAGTGACCACACCTTGATCATGGGCCACATCGGAAACAAACCACAAGTGCAGGTAACTGTGACAAATCCTTCTGCACTGGCACGACAAAGCAGGTGAGCAACAATGCAACTGCGGTCGATCTTGTGTCGGTCATCGTCCAAAGCGATAACAATTCGCCAACACCAATAATCTGTGGCCACTCCACAAGGGATAGTTCGCACACGATTCACACTTTTGAGTGAGAATGTCGCTGAGTGGCTAAAAATAAAATGTAAGATGGTTGATTGTTCTTGAAAATTTAACACTAAGCATCACCCAACTTCACTTTACCACATGAGACTTGCACAAGTTGCAGCATGCAAAAGAAGTTTCTTCTGTGGAAGGGAAGTGGTTTGGATGGCCAACGAAAATTGTTGCCAGCCATCAAGCCAGAGGTACAGCAAAAGGCACAGCCACGTAAGCAACATGTGCCTGAACTTGCTACAATGGCACACAGAACTACCAGCAAAATTTGCGAATTACAAGTTTGAAGTTATTTAGGAGGGCTATTTTTTCTAATTCGGGCATCTTGGCCAGCTCCGCAACTTCAGCACAGGATGTAAGTGGCAGCACATGACGTGCGATTAGAAGATGGTGGGTGGGGTTCCAGCAAGACCGTGGGGTTGGCCAAAGTCCCCACTTGACCAAACTGAACTGACATGCCAGGAGCTGGAGTGTAATCTGACATCAAGGAGCACGGGCGCTATGACAATGTCTGAGACTATACTGACACAGGAAGAACTTGTTATGGAACTGTTTGGTAAGAATCAATAATCATGTAATCAAGTGGAAATAAACATATTCAATTTACTAGCCAAATACTCATATTCACACTCCAGCCTTTCCTCCTTCAGTGTCAACACCACCATGAACCGTGTTCACTGCAGGCGGTGGAGCTTTTGAGGATACTAGAATCTCTGACCCCCAATATGAATTATGACAAACCATGCTGGCAGTATAGGCAGACTTGTTGCATGGGGACTGCACTTTTTCCACCTCTTTTGAAGATGTGGTGTGTCCCAACACAAACTCCAGTGATGTGGAAATGTTATTTATTGATTTATTTCCTTCAAGGGCTCTCCTAGGCATTGCAGAAGAAAATTTAAAAATACATACACATAATAATATGATAGCACAGTGACATTATGAACATAAAACGGGCACAGCTACTGAAAACAAAAATTACATACAAAAGCAATAATTATTTCTGTAACTTGTTAACCATAAAGGCGAACACACCTTGGAGCGTCTAGTTTAGTAGTATGTGATGAATCTGAGTATAGACATTGTTATGTAGCACCACATTTTATATGCATATGACATTCAACCTCTTGCAAGACCCCATCAAGCAACACTGATGGTCGCCATTTTTTTCGCTGTAAGGTACATGAATGAACCCCACCCAGTTCATGTCGAATGCTTATGCCGTACTTGTGTCCAATAGGTGCTGAACCAAGTTCACAGTGATTGCTGACATTATGTTCTTGTCGAATACAGGCCCAGAGTGCAAGCCCAAAGTATGAAGGCCTCTATCCGAGTATAGTAGCTACACAGTACCTACTATACTCGGAAACGGAGTATATAGTATCTACACAGTAGCTACTATACTCTGTTTCACCACAAATTGGCAAGCGGCAAAGGCTACAGCCCCAGGGAGCGAATATGCACGTCAAAAAGTCACGTGACAACATATCATCGGAGTGCTAGCTCTCCTCCTGCGGAGAGTTGTCAGATATCTTCATTCCGTCTCTCTGATTGGGTCAGTGGCGGATCCAAGGGGGCGACGGGGGCAGCCGCCCCCCCCCCAAACGAAGTCGACCCCCCTCCCCCCTTCTCGGAGGGCAATTTGACATGGGTGGACCCGCCGGTGCACAAGAAATAATGGGTCCGCCCCCCCCCCGAAACGGAGTTCTGGATCCGCCCCTGGATTGGGTTGGGGGGCTGTTGAGTTTGCTCTTTGCCTGATCATGGTGAAACAAGTGTAGGAGGCTCACACTTTTGAAAGGAAGTATATGGAAGAAACTGAAAGTAATGGTAGTTAACACAATGCTACAAGACTGCTCCTTTGGGCAAGGGACAAACATCAATTATTTTGTTCAGGTAATTAGAACATGTAAATAATCGAGCGACTGATACATGGACTCTAATGAAAGAAATAATGGCTGCAATAAATTCTATGACAGTGAAAAATGATTTGCAGTTCCTTTTCTATTCTCGAGTTGCATTAAATTTAACAAGTTGTTGATATACTGTAAACGACTAAATTTTCGCGAATTTCGCGCATCGCCTACAAACGTGAAAAATATGTCCCGCGAACAATTTGGGCAATATGTGAACGCTACGGAAGCTACACTCGATTCGCGAAAATTAGAACCCGCAAATAATTTCAAACTTTCAGCTTTGGCCCGATTCGCAAAAATTTTAGCTTGCGAAAATTAAGTCGTTTACAGTACCCTATATGGTTCTATCTTTAAACCTCTAAAAAATGGGGCTGCATTTTTTTTGTAAAAATCTAGATGTTGAAATGACGGATGAGAGAACCATCTAAGAGGAGTCTGATCATACACTGCAGGCTAGTGTGAACTGTTTATGCCGATCAGCAAGGTCACAACTTGGAAGCCTACTATTCACTAATTTATGAGGCACATCGAAGTACAGTAATTTGTGGACTGACCAATCAAAAATGTAGACTTGCTAACTGTTTTATGAACGTTAGCAATAAACTATTTTCCGAATGATTGGTTCCTACCATTTGTACAAGTTCGCGTGCACGTCACCTAAACGAACGTCAGCTTTTCACTTAAAAAGAAATACTGCAATCGAGTGTAAGCTACTGCAGTGAAAGCACGCTTCGGAGCAAAAATCTACAAAAGGTTAAAGGGCAGCTCCGCCGTCAATTTGAGCGTTATTATCAAAACATATTTTCGGAAAGGGTACTAAAAATGTAGCCTATAGCAGCGGTTAAATCATTAAAAAAGTGTTTACATAATTTATAATCGTTAAAATACGCTGAAACCGATACCGAAACTAACTTGCCACTCGACTGGTCCGCCATTTTGACGTGACGTCACATATGGTATAAACACTCGCATGTGTGCAGTTTGAGCCTGGCCAGCCTGGCAGCAGGTCACTGTTCTGTGTTCGTGCCGCGGATAAAAATGGACTCGTCAGGCTCGTCTGAATCGAGCAACGATGAGGATATGCTGCTAGATTTTGAGGACGATGACGATAACCCGTTCTCATACGATCCGCCTGCATCGCCTCCGCGGGAACCGCCAGCGGCGGCTGCATTCGTGATCCGCCGCCATGTGGACCGAGATGCCGCTTTCGAAGCGGAATGGTGAGGCAGCTTTTGTTGCTAGGACGCCAAGAAAAACTGATCGACGTTATGCCTTTTAATTGGAGGCACTTTTTGTTATATCTTGGGGTCTGACAATAGACGGTTTGAGTAGACCGTGCTTTCAAGCGACGCTTCCGTAGCGCGAGACCCTACGGCACAACACCAATTTCCTCCAGTCGCCATTCCGCGCTCTTATAACTATAAACCGATAACATAAGCAAAAAGCGGACAGTCGCTAGCACCAACAAGCTACAAAGCAAGCACCCTGACCAACATGTGACGTCACGGCAACGTCAGCGCCATCATGGCAGCCTCCGTGTGCCGCTCTTGCTCAGTGTTGCCAGTAGGGCGGCAGCAAGTGATTTCGGTGTGTACATGTAAATTTCAAAATTCATTTTCTTCTAAGAAAATTAATATTTTCCGAGATATTTTGTACACATGCTCAGGAAGGGCATCCAAATACATGGTGAAAATTTTATAGAAATCGGTGACCATCAAAATTACGGCGGAGATGCCCTTTAAAGACCGCAGGAGCTTTCTCGCTAAAAGTTGTTGCAATTATGCGGTGGCCTACGGCTGAAATTTCCCCTAGATTCTACACGCCACGCATACATTCCACTTCGAGTCTGACATATTTAAACGCTCAAATAAAGCTATGAAAATGCGAAAATCTCATGCTAAAAGTTCTATCGATCGTGAACACGTATGGGACTGCGAGCACCGCTACAGCGATACGAGTGATTTCGTGAGTCACAGGTACTACTATACACAACGATCTTGTGCAAAAAGCGTATAAAGTCTAACTGCTTCAGATTTGCACGTTATAGCTGCGTCAAAAAGCACAAAGCACTACGAAATCGTCGGCAAGCAGCGGCACATCACGATTACAAAGCACCGAACCAACTCGCATCGACAAAATCTGGGGGCTGCCATCTTACCGGTGACGTCCACGGGAATACGCGCGGTCCGGGCGTCCGCCCGAAACTTCGTGTGTTCCAACGGTGGGTTCCTACCATCAGTGGCGTAACTAGGGGGGCAGGGGGTACAAGTGCCCCGGGCGCCACTTGGGAGGGGGCGCCGAGCCGAGTCCACCCCACATGTGCCCAATGGAAAAAAATGGCAGCGGGGCTACGTGAGGGGCGCGAAATTTCATTTGCCACGGGCTATGAGGGGCGCAAATTTCATTTGCCATGGGCGCCGTCATAACTAGTTACGCCACTGCCTACCATAGAGTTATTACAATAAACGCTAGAGGCTCAGCTGGCGCTAGTGTGCTGTTGCATTTTGAAGGAGACAGCAAGCAGTCAGAAATTGACTTCCGGTAATGCATTTCTATGGAAAAAGCGAGTGCATTTTCTCTTTGCGCTCGATTATAAGAGCAAATGTCACGAATAATTTGTACGGCTAGGTACATTGGAACATTTCTCAGTCACGCAGACGAAATAACCAGTCAGTTACAGCATTTTTATTTGAAATTCGTGCCATGAAAAACGGTGTTAAGACCGCTTCCTACGTGTATTTATGTGCACTGTCGGACACTGTTAGCGCGAACACGGCGTCGACGCTTTTCAGCATGGGGGATATACGTGCCAAACGAACGAAGGACATGTGGAGAAGCCAGAGAGCAGGTGCTCTGGCTTCTCCACATGTGGAGAAGCCAGGGAGAAGCCAGAGAGCAGGTGCCCGATAAAAACTGCCCGACATAGGAAATAATAAAAAGACACACCTTTCGTGTCTTTTTATTTTATTCTTCTATATTATTATATTATATATTCTTCTATATTATTATATATTATATTATTCTTTTCGCTCACGTGTTTATTATTTTTTTTTTTTGCGTTTGAATGGTATTTTAATTGATCGTAAAGATGCACGACGGAGTCATTTTCATCCAATGACAGGACGGGCATATTAGCAATATATAAGCACCAACGAAATGCTAGCAAACCTTGAACACACTCTACATTCCTTTCGATCGTTGGTTTGCTTAGAATCGTCGCTCGTTTTCACATACCTTCCTTGAAACAGAGCTTTGGGCCTGAAATAGAGCGAAGTTTAACATCGTTCAGTGGTAAAGAAAAATGCTGTAACTAAAGCAATTACACTTTCACAATACCAATAAAGGTACATACTATCCGGTACAACCGGAATGACAAAAGTTATTCATGTTATTTTCCGGCGAAGAGACAAAATTCACGCGCGTTTTCTCTTAGAATACACAGGGAGGCTGGAAATGTAGACTGCATGCTGTCTGCTTCAATTTGCAACCGGAAGTCCCGTAGACACTAGCGCCAGCTGAGCCTCTAGCGTTTATTGTAATAACTCTATGGTTCCTACCACAGTTTATCATACACAGTTTGCCCACTGTAGAATAAGCCTGTGGTAATCGCAAACCACGTGATCGAGGGCCTTGTGGTAATAAAAGTACAATATAGAACTAAACTCATTATATATTATTAACACAATATAAATTATATTGATAACCAAATAATTCAAAAAGAGCTAAAGTTTCCCAAACAATTATTTAAATTCGTAAAAGCGCCCTCTCACCACGGATGGGGTAACTAACCACTTTTTATGTTTCGCTTTTATTGTTTTGCTTTTAAAAATGGCGGCCCCCATGGCATTTTTATTTACCCGCTTCTCGCGTCCACTTGCGTTGCCTTTTCGCTTTGTTACGTGCGCACCACTGGACGACAATCACAGGTAATTTATTCACACGAGTTATTTCAAGCAGGCAACTGTTTATTTTCGCTCTACATAGTACAATTTATACGAAAACGTTACAAACAGCATGCAATGATGCGGTTGCTGACGGGTATTAGCGAACAGACACGGTAGTACAAACAGTATGAATGTTAGCCTTCAAGCTATGTGCATAAAAAATTATAAACCGACGATCAATAAACATAGTCTAAACACGTGGCGGTAAAGGCATTTCAAAACAACTTTTCAAAAACCATGCAAAAAAAAAATTCACAGACGCGACATTGTTTTACATAACGATTGCGATTACAAACCAGTTGCTTTAACGGTAACTACAGGCTAATGTGGTTAAGAATAAAGCTGTGTTTGGAGGTGCATTTGACCTGCCCGTCCTTCCCCCCCCCCCCCCCAAGATGAATGTTCAACACACCTGGGGGCTATGTTCGACAAATGTTTCGTTTCTCCTAAAAAGAAACGGAAGTGATGGAAGTGACGATATTGCGTCAGATTGGTCAGAGGCTCAAATGACGAAAGTTCCCTCTTTCGTTATTTTTGAGCCTCTAACCAATCAGACGCAATATCGTCACTTCCATCACTCCGTTTCTTCCTAAGAGAAACAAGACATTTGTCGAACATAGGCCCCCTGGTCAGTTTTCTATGAGATGTTGGATCTAGCCAGTCAATTTCTTCAGCACAATGTTTAGATGTTAGGTTCGATGACAGCGCGCCTTTACAGCTCTCCGTCTCCTGATCTACCTAACGGGGCTACTGGCCCTTCGATAGAAATATCACCTATCATCGACAAACCGTAAGCATCTAGAATGCCACTTTCCGACTGCAGCATCACCATCGAACATTGTCGTCCATGGAAACAACCTCCTGGCTGAGCATCCTTCACTCGTCACCCTCACCAACAACCTCACCTAATCTTGTTATTGCTGATCACTGGTGATGTACCTTCAAACTCCGGCTCACATCCCACCTGCACCTGCTGTTCCCGGTCTGTGTTCGACAATGTCGCCACTCTCCAATGCGACGTTTGTGATTTGTGGTTCCACCAGAAATGCGAAGATGTATCTCTCGCTTTGTATAGACGCCTCTCCTCATTATCAACTGAGTGGCTCTGTGCGGCGTGCCAGCTCCCACCCCTGGCCGATGACCTCTTTCCATCCCCTAAGCAGCACGGAGCCCCTGCGTAACCCACCATCATCGCCAGCTCTACCAAGCAGTTCTCCGACCCGCCTCTGGCGAGCGACAACATCGGCAGCAATCACCGTTCGCACGACAACTCCGCGTTTGGCATAGTTGTTGTGTGAAAAGTGTGCAATTGTAGTCTACAGACTCCAATCACGTTTGGTTTTCCAACGTTTGCTTCCTAAAGAACAACCTTCCTGACTTTAAAGCACTGAAGTAATCTTTCCCGAATACAATATTTGCTGTGTGCGAGACATGGCTGGGCGCCTGTTTTTGGTGGGCGGTTAATGGGCAATTAATCACGCAAGACAACTCCGCGTTTGGCATAGTTGTCGTGTGAAAAGTGTGCAATTGTAGTCTACAGACTCCAATCACGTTTGGTTTTCCAACGTTTGCTTCCTAAGGAACAACCTTCCTGACTTTAAAGCACTGAAGTAATCTTTCCCGAATACAATATTTGCTGTGTGCGAGACATGGCTGGGCGCCTGTTTTTGGTGGGCGGTTAATGGGCAATTAATCAATCTCGCACAATTCTTTTTATTCCAGCAAGACCGTCCCTCCTTCGGGCGAAGGCGTCCGTCCTCGCCACGCCAAAACACCTGCCCTGCCAACGTCTCGACCACCTCACCCCTCCGGGTCTAGACGCCATCTTTGTCGAGGTATTTTGCAAACATGGAAAGCTTCTTCTGGTGTCTACCTACTGCCCACCCTCCCTCCGTGAACAATTGTACGCCCTCCTCCAAGAGAGCCTACAGTGCATCGACCCCAGCAGGTTCTCTGCACTGTTCATCTGATCCACTCGATGACATGCTGTTAGACGTACTGGAAACTGCTGGCCTCACTGAACTTCACGACGCCCCATTCTACGTTTCTCAAAACAGCAACGCTACATTGCTCGACCTCGTCCGCACCAATAATCCCACCTTATCCTACCACTGCACAGTGAAATCCAGCCTACCAGGCAGTGGTCGCAGTGCTCTCCTCACCAATATCCATTGCTCAGCCCCTAAGCGAGGTCATCAAGCCAAGAAGTTCCAGCAGTTCTAAAAAACCAATTCCCCTCATCTCAATCAGCTCATCCACCTCGCTTCCTGGTCCATCGTGTTTGATCACCCATCGGCTGACGAGTCTGACGACCTCTCGCTCAACATATCAGCAATTCAGCACAATGTGTTCACCTCAAGGATCAACAGGAGGCACGGCAGTCTTTCATGGATGACTAAGGAGATTGCAGTCTTAATCAGATGTAAACACTTGCCACTCAAAAAAGCGCCCCTAAATCCCACTCACCTTAACCAAGCCCACCAAGCACGTACCGAAGTCAAGCATCTCATCCATATCTCCCATAACGATTACCTACAGCAACTAGGAGCAAAAGCAACCTGTCAGCCCAAACTCTTGGGCATGTTTTCACTATAAAAAAAGAAAATGTTCCATGCGCCGGTCTTCACACATCATGGCAGGCCCTATTCCAATCTTGACGACATAGCAGAGCTCTTCTCTTACCACTTTTCTCAGGCTGCAGCATTACTCGACCCTACCGCACCTAACATTTGTCCCACCCAACCCACAACTCTGCCAACACTGAGCTAGGTTATGTGTGCCATTGCGTGTCAAAGGGGCTTTGAGAAAACTAATTAAAGAATACTTTGTCCAAGCTCAAGAGAGAAAAAGTCTTGTTCTTGACCACTGGCTAACACAACATCATGGCAGCAACTGGTTATTGGTTTTTTTTTCCGGTGACTTCAGAACGAGGTTTACTGGCACGACAATCAGCTGTGGTTGTCGTGCTGATGGGAACAGTTCCAGTATTCAGGAGCTTGAAGTTCCAATTGCCAGAACTGCTCCACAGCTTGCATGCCAAATGCTGAGACCACTCGTACAAAGCAGGACTCAATCTAAGTCGTCCTCACAGTTTGCAACCTGGTTTGCAGGTTGCAACTGCATAGGTTTTCCTTCTCAAGTGTCCCATAGATGCCGGAAATTACTATGCGTCAGCGGTATCCCAGAAACTCCCTTAAAGACTAAAGCGCGAACACATGTACTGACGAAACCGTCCGATCCGACGTGCGGACTGCCGGAATGACTTTGGGGGAGAGGGTTTTCGTAGCACCGGAGAGCGTTGAAAACCCTCGCCTCCGACCGTCGTATTACCTGATCGGACGTCGGATCGGACGGTTTCGTCGTACATCTGTTTCGCGCTTAATGACTTGAAAGGGGTTTTCAAGACAGCCCTCCCCGAGACAGATGGTGATGAAAAGAGAGCTCTCCCAGCCACTGTTTTTTCCCAGATATGCAAAACTGCCGCTACTGCACTTACCCAACCATTCACGCAGTTTGTCATTTGACGAGTTGCAAATTATTGTCAAGTGATCACTTGTGGCTGCGACATTCATAATTGCATAAGAGATCATAGGATAGATGCCAACCCTCATGAGGAATGTTATGCCGCAATGTCAATTTCGGTGGCCACACTACAGCTATAATCTGTTTCAGCCTAATTTTACAAAGGAAAACGCTACGCCCTTTGGAGCTAATCAGAGCAACGAAGCAAGTTTAGTGTGAGCTCTCCGTAGGAGGAGAGTATACTCCCACAATATGTTGTCCCGTCTCTCAGCCAAATGTTCCGGTTGTCTCGCTGGTGCCGTAGCTTTCGTAATGCCCTGTAAGCTGCAGAAGGATGAGTCGACCTAATTCCAATAACAGTTCACCTCACGTACGAATATGACCAGAAAATGCTCATGCCACCCAAGGATGAGGGTCGACAAGTTTCCCAGCATACGGTCTCCGATTTTCTTGTTGTGGCCCAGATGGTGAGCTGCCTCTTGAGTTTTCTCACTTTATCCCCCTGGTTACTGATGGTCCTTGTCTCTGGTGTCCGGCACTTGCAGCTTGCCTCCACAAGTCTGTTGCCCTCGTGGTATTCTCTTTGATTCTCCGAGGAACCATCATACTGGAACAAGAAAGTAACAGCATACAGTGAATGAACGAAGTGAGACACACCTTATACTCAGGGGCGGATCCAGAACTCCGTTTTTGGGGGGGGGGGCAGAACATTTGTAAGGACACCATTCTCCCAATCTTTCGTGTGCACCGGGGGGTCCACCCGTGTCAAATTGCCCTCCGAGAAGGGGGTCGGAAGGGGGGGGTCGACTTTGTTTCGGGGGGGGGGGGCGTCCCCGTCGCTCCCTTGGATCCGTCCCTGCTTATACTTCTAAATTATATAAGTACTGTGGGTCTTACTGCATGACGTGCCAAGTGGAAATAAATTATGTCTGAAGCTTGACGGGTGGGGGTGGGGGGTCTCGACGCATGCTGAACGACAAGTGCCAGATGCTGCCATACCCACAGGGTATCCTGAGGAGAGAGAGAAGACAGGTGTGAGACCAGGAAACTGGCATGTTTGAGCAACGCTTTTTTAGAGGTGCCTTCCCGTTAATTCCCTTCAAGGGACATCCACCTGACTCGTCAATTCGGGATTATGTTCAATGTTACCCAGTCAACTTGCTTAGCCTGTTTGCAGATATATAACTGGTAAATTCACTTTTTATAATGTTGCATGTTTTTTGTTTTGATTTTATATGTTATACTTTGAAGCCAACTTCTCTTTTATGATTTTACAGATTAGCAAATCCCAGATTCGGTGTTGATTCGCGTCATTTGCCACGATATTTATATTATTCCAGTAAAGTGGTGTGAAAGCTCCGATACGTGGAGGTTGCGAAATCATTAAGCGTGAACAAGCAATTAATTACGTTCGACCGTTTTACAAGTCACGTCCGACGTACATACACCTAAGAAATTAACCAAGTCACATACACTGCGTTGGAGAAAAGACGATCGTGCCATGGCCTGACGCGAAGGACAGCACGAGCACTTTAAGAAATGTTTGCACTCACCAGCAACGAACTTGAAGCGGAATCCCGGAATCTCGAACGGCGAAGCGAGTCCCCGGCTTTTTGGCTTCTTGCCTGAGGAGGCCCATTTAGAACACATTCATCGCGTGATTCGGTAACTCACGTGACATTAAAACGCCAAGCGAAAGGGAAATGTACTAGGAAAGAGAAATTCGCAGAACAGCAACACCGACAACGCCGACAACGCGACCGGCGACGCTTAAAAACATGGCTTCGGTTAGGGCAATGAACTTCTAAAGCTAACGGCCGCAGCTCAATTTTTTTCATTCCATATTAAATTATCATTATAAGCTAACTTATTCTGTTTTCTAAAAATATTAACATTAACGCACTCAATTTTGTTTATTACGATTCTTTTTAACCCTGTTTTTTTGTTTGTTTTTGTTTTATACCTTCAGTTGTCGCCATCCGGCTTGAGGAGCGCTGTGTATGCGCGATTACCGGAAGTGGCCTTGAGTGGGACCACTGGTTATGATTTCACTGTAGTTCCTACCTCCTTGGTTCCTACCTGTCCGCGTTCTTTTTTAGTGTAGCACAACCATATTTTTGCGATTTTGTGTTCACGTGACGAGCAGTCACTTTTGCGCACATTATGACGGCAGTGGTGCCACCGAAGTGCCTCGTTGACGACCGGCTTGAACCACTTGAACTTCCGGGCACCTGCACCAACCACGCTAGAGACGACAGCGCCAAATCAGTCAGCAGCGGTCGCTGGCATCGTTGTTGTCTTTTTGCACATCACTTCGCTGGGCAGTGGGCACACGCTGCTTCGTGTTTGTTGGTTGATAGCAGTTGCTTAGGAATGCGAGGTAGGCGAGGTTGCAAGCTGCTTTGGTAAGTTTGGGAGTTTTTGTGCATCAGCGTCGTTGTCGTGAGTGTTGTGAACCTCACAAACGCTCGAAAAGGATTCTGAGCGAGATTTCGTTCCGTTTGATACTTGTCTCTAACGCAGTTAGGCTTAACATTGGGCGCCGTTTGTTCAGATATCTGTCGGGAGGAGGCGTCCTTTGTTCGAATCTTGGGAACGCACGTGGAACGTGTTTTTGGGATCGATTATTCGAGAAGCGCTGCTACGGTCCTCGGATATACTTCAGACCCAGCATTGGGTTTTGCAAGTATTTTGCTTAGTCGGTATTTTTGGTCATTGGTTTCTCGCGGGCTCTCACGGGTTTGAGCGTCCCTGGGTTTGTATGCTCGGTTCATGGCATCCATCTATCAATGTTCCTTCTAGGGTGCCTACATGTTTGGAGCGGCGGAAACACGTAGGCACCCTAGTTCCTACCGCCCCCGCCCCCTTTGTTGCTACTTCCTCTTTCTCTCGACGTGCACTGAGCTGGTTTAGTAAGTTTTCCTTTTTCAGCATCACTGCCAGTCTTGCAGCCAGCACCTTCCGAGTTTTTGGTACCAAAACAAGTGCCTGACAAAGCTTTAGTGGGACAAAATAATGCCGTTGCCTAAACATTACGCGAAAGGGCCTCCGCAGTCGCTTCTAAAACTGAAGTTACAGTCACCAGCGGGTTACCGCGAAGCTACACTGGGCAGCACATTGCACAACATTAGGGAGGGGCAGGAAGGTTTCTAGGCTGGGTGGCGTAATCTATCGCCCAATATAACAGACAGCCACTAGCATCCATCCATCTGTGGCGTCACCTTCCTCGGATAATTTTTTCTCCCATGCTTTTTGCTGCTGTCTCGCCAAGAATTTTAGATGCAGATCTTAATCCTTTGTGTGTAAAACAATTTTATTTTTATCACTGCCTGTTCGTGCCTTGTACTGACCTCTATTTCGCACCACCAAGGAAGATAAAGAGGGGAAAGCTGCTTTTGTATGAATTTTGAGTAACTGGTTAATCTACAATCTTCTCGGGGAGAATTAGCAACTATCACGACCTATAGGGGGCGCACTGGCACCTATCAAAATGGCTGTCATCTGGATGATCGTCATAGAACAGCAGTATGAATCTGGGCCTGCGGTGCATAATTCGTTTTTCTGTGTATGAGCAGTATTGGAGCCTTACTTTATTTTTTTATGTCAGGAAGATGTACGCAGACACATCTATTGTGAAGCCAATCATCCAGGAGCTAGGGAATGCGATTCTCACTCCGCGGTACCATCATCACTGAAAGTTGCGAATAGCAATGTCTGGGACACAGAAGGGAGTCTGGGTGAGAGGGGAGTTGCTCCTTCCCCTCTTCTCTGGTGGTGACTTGAGAGATGACGTCAGGTGCAAAGCATGTATATGTGCCTTGCATGTGACGCATCATGTTATAGAAGGAGAGGGCTGTCACCATGATGGTGATCGACTTCACACCGCGCATATGCGCTTACCAAGTTGTAGGATGCCGTTAACTATCCGGGCAGGTGTTGACGTGCTCCATATTGTCAACAAAGATACCTAGTCTGACGTGAACTTGAAAAAATGTGCCGAGCTTACAATAATGACATTCATCCAGTTCGTGCGGAATTTTTGGGCATTAGTGCTAGGGGAAAGCTTCAGTACTCGGTATGTTGCCGACAAAGTTTGATGCTAAGGGCTGCCGTGCCGACAAAACAAGAACTTGCTTACGTGCCCAACAATATTTTGGTGAGCGGCTCTAGTAACTGCTCGTAGTAATGTTGTTACAATCTTATGAAGTCCTGTGAAACAATGCAAGGTTACCATGTCGCGAGCGGCGTAAGCCGATGCTCCGGTGACGGCATCTACGAGAGTGCACTTGTGGCGCAGCTCGCCGGCTGGTCATGTTTGTAGCAGAACACACTCACCCATACTTGGCAAGGGAGCCTCGAAGGTGCGCTCGGAAGGGTCAAGATGCCGCAATGAAGCGAAAGGCAAAGGGAGTCCGCATCTGCAAAGTGGGCAAAGCCGATGCAAGCCGTACGTGAACAATAATAATGCTAGAAAAGTGCCGTCGCTCGCTGCTACAATAGGTGTCCCCTAAACTGGATACTGTTGCGGGGCATGCCAACGAAACATTCGTCAGGATACTTGGCACTTGCTGCAGTTGAGTACGACACATTTTTTTTATGGTCTCGCTGCGAATGGCCTTTGACTCTACCACTAGTGCTGCGCTTGCTTAAGCCACCAGAAAATGCTTGTGCATGTTTATTCTGGGACAGTATTTATGTAGATTGCCATTGCTTTTGTAACAGAAATGTCCAGTTTCTGCAAAGAAACTCCTTAACAACATATGTCGAATCGGGTTGCAATTATATAAAACATTTAAATCTTAGCAGGATTGCAGGAATCTGGCAACTTCTCTGTATGTGAGACAGGTAGCTTTCTGAGACTATTTTCAGTAATATCATTTATATAAGTATATTGGGAGTGTGCGACACCTTGGCAGCTGGTTGGCAGCGCGCAAACGAAGGCGGCCACATTATGTCGGATTGTGAGGTGCTGTTTGCTCGGACCTCTTACGCACCTACAGTTTTTTGTCAGCGTCTTAGTCTTCCAGTGGCTCTTGATGTTGCTCCAGAGTAAAGGTTTGGTACCTTGACATTTGAAACCATTCATTATCAGCATTGACCTGTGGCCGTTCTCAATCATTCTACCCACCGGAGTTGCTCGGAGCACGAGTTAAATTTAAAAGGCTATGACGGCAACAGACCGCCATGTTTTTCTTGGTATCTCTTCTGGAATATGCCTTTACGAAGCGCTTGTGTGCTTGAAAGTCTGGAAAGCACTATGGGATGACCTTCACTAATGCCAGTAATTGGTGAAATCTACATGAAAATATTTTGCGCACCTTGTTATCGGACTTCTTTTCGCTTGATGGCGGATTTAGAAAACATACTGGGAATAAGATGATCATGGCTGTTTTCACCAGTGCATGGAAGGGATCTGTATTCTCAATTCCAGGTCTTGTGCAAAAAGAAAGTACTGACTAGGTTCCCGAACATTTGGTATAGCGTTGTGCTCAGGTGAGCTGACATTGGCTATAAACTAGGTCGGCTGCTACGCAGGATATCTGTGTGAGTTGCTTCTGGTAGGAGTAGAGCTAGAACTGTGGTACCAGTCTTGTTGCATGCTTCCAATAATTGTGTAGTAAAGGTCGTGGAACACCCTGTGACATTCCCAATTGGCTAGTTGGAGGGGACATACTAACATTTCACGCAGTGTGCTGCTTTTGAACTGATTTAGCTTGGGATGTATTATAGAACAGTCAATTTGCAGTAAGTGGTGTGCCACTTTAAAATGCTTTGCAAAAACTATAAACACTAAAATGTTGTCCGTCAATCTTAAGATGTGAAGATGAAATTCTACCAATCATACTTTGCATTAGTTGTTACTTGCTCTAAAGGCCGTGGTGCTGTAAAACAAAAAAGAATGGTTGTAACTTCTGAAGTTGATATAAATAATTTGCTTCAAATTTTTGTAAGAAATAATTATCAATAGTATGAAATAATTTTCATTGTGTGCTTGAGGTCCTAGCTTAAAACAGGTATAACATCTGTTGCTTTCTAATCTATTGAATCATCTCCATCTTCAAAGTTTCAAGTTTCACTAAATGCATCAAAAACAGCTTGTGGCACTCAAGGGGAATGATTTCCAGGGGCCTTGAGCTCACTTCTGTACAATAAGCTTGCATCATACCTCCTTGATCCTTAATTACTGTAAAGAACTTCATTTCAGTGATGTGATTGCTGCGCCAATTGCGCCAAACTGCGCCAAGGGGCTAATCCTGCTACATTTCGCCAAAATATGGCTAATCTGCGCCAAGCCTACGCCAAAGGACCAATTTACGTCGCCTTTCAAAACCGAAACAAAACTGAGTACTGTAATTGAGCAGGCGTGTGTTATGTGGCGCAAGCACCTGCCTGACACAAAGTACCGTGCATCAATTGTCCACCTGGTCTTGCATGATTTTCCCGCCGTCTCGCGTTTCGCGCTCTCGTCTTGTGGGTCTCGTCTCTTTTTTTTTTATTTTCAGCGATAGACGCGGATGTGTGCAGACGGCTCTGACGCTAGTGTGCCGATACCAGCTATGCCGTCATGCTGTGAAACGAAACCACGTTTTTGCGCGGCAGGAGTTACGTTGTGAGCTGAAGCAACAACCGTGGGAAAACTATATTTGCTCACTGCCTTTCAGTCGCCGTGGTCGTGCGACGTCGAATGTTGCCGTCCCCACATCACTGCAGATATGGTAGTTTCTAAAATGAAACTAAGTACCACCGCATGTTCATCAACATTCCTGTTCTTGTTTAAATCGTACGTTACAACAAAATCCATCTTTAATTCAGAGACTGCTCTGTCAAAGTATTGATTATCTAGATTCCTCTCAGTGGGCCTTCTTTCGAGAGGGACCTCGGTACGTGAAAAATCTGCCGTGGAAGAAAGTTGGTGAAGAGAAGTGAGCTAAAGCAAAGAAGGCAATGTCTGCACGCTGAACCCGCACAGCGTGCTTGTTTGTCCGAGTTCACTCGTTGCACAAAGCGCTCCAAGAACGTTTTGAGGCTGGCTCGCAATGTCTTGCATCGATGCACTGAGGTTCTTAATTTTTTGTGTGTTTAGCTTGTACCTTGTTTGCCGGCCTGGCAAGCACTCGCCACTGGACTGTTTTTGTCGCATGCTCGAAAGTTACATTTTGTGTAAAATTTTGGGGATAAGTTAGCGACAGAGCTGAGGGGCATGGTTTCGGTTTCGATCGAACAGCCGTTGTCTGCACTCGCGCGACGAAGCATGCCCAGCAAGCCTGCTGAAGTTGGCCTCACGGGCATGCGAACGTGATTGCGTGACTGAGGCATTAGCTGGGACGCTTGCAATTCATTGTTTTACGCTTGCTTACTTTTGACGAAAATCTGGCACGTCGGGAACCAGTAAAACGGTGGCAAAAGGGTTTTCGAAATTGCTTGGCAATGCCTACAGCACTGTACACTTGTGGGATGTCTGAGCAGTAAAAACAGAAGCAGCAAGTTTCAGTCACAACACGTCACATCAGAACGCAACACAAAGTGCCCTTCGTTTGTACAGTACTTAAAACGAATATTTTATTTTCCTAAGAATGTTTGCTCCAAAATCCACTTTTGCTGGTCCGAAATACTGTCTTGGCTGCTCCAAAGCCGCTTTTGCTGCTCCAAAACACTGTTTTGGTAGCTCCAAAAGCCACATTTGCTGCTCCAAAACACTGTTTTGGTTGCTCCGAAACGTGCGCCAAAATGGCTTAAGCCAATCACATCACTGTCATATTCGCATGGACCTAACTTTTGCGAATTTTGCGAACTGCTCCGATTCGTGAACAATTCGGAGAAAATTTCATCACCTCGAAAGCAACATTGACACACCGGGAAAACATGCATCCAAAAAATATCACATCATTATACTGTAAGCGATATGTGAATGAGGTATGGAAAGTATCTTGTAGTAAAGAATGCAATAAGTCGGAATTCATGCTCACCTCGAAAAGTTTTTTTGGCACCTTCAGTCAATTCGTGCCGAAGTATTGCCAGTTGGTACCGCGTCTTTACGGTTCCCGAGATCTGCGTACACTTCAGTCAGCCACGCTGCGTGAACGGGCTTCATAACACTTGCCTGCAAGTCTATCTTAACGTCAGTTGCCATTTGTCCTTTCTCCATTACCCCTTGCACACATCCGTCATATCACTGGGTAAAGTGGTTCCTCATGACAGTCTTAAATACATTGTTAATGTTTAAGTCGTTCGTTTGCAGGAGTCCTATGCAGCTTGCCGGGACGAAGACATAGTGTTGTTTGCAGCTAGTTTGTGCAGAAGACTTCGATACGATGTGCAGCGAAGATGTCAAAAATACAAAGTGCATGTTGACTGGCATCTCCCACGACTCTTATACGTCTCCACGTACGGAAGAACAGTGTAAAAAAACGCAGCATTGTGATTTCGTTGCTCCAATGGTTCTTACAGTACCACACATCCCAGTCAGTTGGAAACTTCACCTTGGCATGACACCTCTCTGTTTAGCCTGCATACATTACTTGAGGAGGCATGAGTTCGCCAGAAAGTGTCATAGTCATCAAAATGGTGACTTCCCTTTTGTCGTCTAGGCCAACCACCCCAACTTGCTTGGAACCTCGGGCCTCCATCGTCCGACTTGCTGGCCAAAACCAGCTGGACATTTCTTTGGTCCCAGTTAAGCACAAAGTCGTCAGGAATATTGAAGTTGTTTCTTTACTCGTTGATAGTATGCAGGAACTTCTTGGTACCCTCGAAATCATATGGAAAATTTTGTGCAGTCTTTGTTGCCTTCCGTTTGACGAATCCAATCCTGTGCAGAAAAGATCTTGTCCAGGATCTGTCGAGAACGAGGTTGCACCAAACTCTGGGAAGAGATTGGGCTCGGTCACCCGCACGGTGCCCAGCGCAGCAGCAATGCAAATCCTGGTGTTTACGAACCCGCCCTCTTATCTGAGCTCCACAATGTATGCCCGTACGTCATCATCCAAGTTTTCAAGCACAGGCTTGGCACCTCCAAGTCTACCAGTTAAGGTAGCCAGCTCTCTTGAATGACGGGACTTGCAGGCTTGGACATAGGCGGTCCTCACCCCTTACGGTGCTCTCAATGAGAAGCTTTTCTCTTCCATCAGAAAACTTCCTTACTGCAGCCATTGTCCCATTTTCTGCAGCATATTTTCCAATCTTGCATCTAAGTTTGTCATTTTAAGTGGAGTAGGGCCCTCGTTTCTGCTTTCGGGAGTCCACGACGGTAGAAGCGGCAATAACACTTTGATTTGCCGACGCAAAAGAACGCTTGTCACGTGTGGTCTTGCATACCTGTGGATCAGGCAGTCCCGGCGTGTGATGATCTGCATTCTCGACCACTGGCTTGAAACAACATAGTTACGACATCGCGGGACAGCAGACTGACGGGCACAAGACAACATACCACACTGATACAGAGCTTGCTGGCGTCGACGACCACGGAATGCGACCAAGTTATTGCAATACTAATCTCGGCTCAGTTTTGCCCTAACAGCCTCAGTATTTGATAGGTCATGTGGCTAGTGGTCAAAATTGTACAACATGGCGGCAGCTGAGTGGGGGTCATTTTTGCCTGGTGATCGGGATACCAGTTTATCGATCAAAGCCCCTCTACCTCGTTGCTTTGTATCAAACACTTGCAGTACTCGGAAGTTGTGCAATATTTTTCATGTTCATGGTCTGTTCTACTAGGTTAGGTGCTCACCTTAGAAAAAGCTCTGCTACTATTCAGTTCACCATGAAAACACTCACTCTTCTGGGGCTTTTTGTTGACTACACAAGCACCTTTCTTACCTATTCTGTAAAACCTAAGCATGCCAGATTTACGAATATAGAAAAGGGCCCTGTACACGTCTCTGTGAGACAAAACTTGTCGGCAAGTGGAGCCACAGAAAAAGCTAAGAACCACACTCTACTGGAGATAACATTTTTACTGTTTATTCTAATACACTGCCAGGAGTAAGCATTTCTTGTTTTCTTCCACTCGTCTAGTACTGATTTTGCAAGTTTCTAGGTGCTCCTAAATGGGTCGGACCAATCACATCATTGCACCTGGCTAACAATCTTTAAATCCAGCTAGAATTAGCTT
Organism: Ixodes ricinus; assembly: GCA_037355805.1. Taxonomy (NCBI): domain Eukaryota; kingdom Metazoa; phylum Arthropoda; class Arachnida; order Ixodida; family Ixodidae; genus Ixodes; species Ixodes ricinus. The sequence goes on along the minus strand of JAZHYW010029882.1, from coordinate 9,669 downwards.
TGTTTCTGGAGTGTCCAGGTATTGCAATTGATTTATTGCTGATCAATGAGAAGACTATTTCTTTGCCTAAAATGATAATGTCAAGAAGAAATATGAGCTTCCCTGTTTTGGAACAGCTATTCAAAGCCTGCTATGTAGGCCTCATTCATGCATCTGGCTTGTCTCTCATCACTAAGATGGGCAACTTTTCCATCAGAGGAGATTGTTTTCCAATCTGTTGGCCCAAAATCTCGACGCCAGTGATGGACGAAGCTCTGCTTTGGCTACGGGAACAAGAGTCCTGCCCCTAGGGATGCCCACTCGCAAAATGATCAGCTTCCCTGGTGGATTACAACGAAGGAACCATGGGGAAACAGACAAGCACCAAGTCAACGAGGAAGCTCTTTTCAGACAGGAGCGGTATACATATATTTGTTCATGCTCTCCTGCGGCCAGGTATTCAGCCACTCCGGCTGGCCTCGGGACACACTCGCACACCTCCTTTTTCGACCACTTTTTTCATGAGCCTATTGGGTCTATCCCAAAGTGAGTTGACGTAAGGACTCCGTGAAATCCGGGCAAGCGCCCATTTAAACTTTAGAGATAATCACAAAAAAATGGGGATGGGCGCTTGTCCTGTCATCAGTTTTACATATAAATGTACTGTGCGTATTTTCTCAGATCTACAAATTTGGTAATAGGTGCCTAAAGGGCTGACTCCGTTCAATTCCGAAAAATTTAGGCTTACATGTGATTCCATTTTACAAAGCACTACTAAACAGCTCTACGTCTTCGGATTTGCGAAATGTGGAATATTTGTGTAATCTTGATTTAAACATCAGCTGATACCGAAACCGAAACTTCGGTTGCGTCAGGCAACATTGGTCTTGTGTCGTCAGAGTCATGGCCACGTCACGTCGAACCACGTGGTCTTGTGGCGTTCATGGGGGCGAGGCACAGGACACGCGACGTGGGCAGGTCGCTCCGCATGGCGTGGACGGTGATGGCCCGGGGGGAGAGGGAAAGGGGAGAAGACGAAAGGGGAGAGGGGAGCGATGAAACCGGACATGCGATAAACATGCAGGGCAGCGCAAACTAGCACATCCGCGTTACGGTGTTCACGTGGACGCCGTTGAGCCAACACCGGGAGGAGAAACTCGTGACGTCATCGTTCAATTTCGCTCCGAGAAGCAAAAACAAACAAAACGTGAGAGTGACATAGACATGCCTCTAACGTAGAGGCTCAATGTTGGCCGCTCCAACTCGGTCGCATGGACTGCGCTGATGATTGCGCTTCACGTCGCATGCTAGAGTTGGCAGATTTTGGCGACTTGGCTCATTTGAAAGTTTGCTGGCCAGTTTATTAAATATAGACAGAATTAGATCGTAATATTTGACATTGGGTCTTCCTATATGATACTGAAGAGGGCTGCATAGTTTTCTAAATATCAAAAATGAAGCGGAGTTGCCCTTTAATGTGGAATGGGCGGATGCGCGGTATTTTATGGTGTCTTCTTTCATACCATTTGACAAGGGCTACTATTGTTGCTATTTCACAACCTGATCCGACGAGCCTCTTCAGCTTGGAACTGCTTGTTTGCTTTTAGCTGAGCAGTCTGGTATTCTGTTCTTTGCGATGTGTGCAGTATATTTGAATGTTGGTTTTTGCATCATTTTCATTTGCCGATTTCGCAATAACTATTATGAATTTCGTGATACTAAACAGCATACCGGAAAGGGTAAAGGCCGGGGAGTCAGAAAATATAGTTAATTGAGGTAGCTCAAAAAATCGCCGGAGTACCACTTTAAGCTGCCCCGAAGACATTTGAATATACTTATCTAAGGCCCATCTTAGTTACTGCATACTTTAGGAAGCTGCTTCATTTATTATATTTTTTTAGACTATACACCTAGTACAGGCTATGAATGTGTAGATAACTAATTGCGGGTGCCTTTTAGTGTCAAAAATACACACTGGACAGAAGCTATCAAAGAAGGGTTCCTTCTACATGTGTACTTGTGCAGTGGAACATTTTTTTGTATGAGTATCGATTCAGGCCCTACACTTGTGCATTCGGAGTCTCGAGTTTGTATTTCTCCTTACAAATGACCACAAGGGCAAAAGGATTGTTTCTATTTTGCAGGGTTTTGCTGACCATGTGAGAAATGCAAGGCCCATATTCAAAGCAAGGGTGGGTTCCTTATGGGTACCCAGTGGATCACACCTATGCCTGGTACGAGAAGCGCACCTTCCAAGGCTCTGGAGTCTCAAGCTTCTATTACTACCCTCTGCAAGAGCAACAGCCATGTGACTCTGGTATTGCTGGCTGCAGAAATGCCACCAAAATGCCCATCCCCTGCAAAAGCACCCAAGTTGGTTCATCTCGCAAATGGAGTGGCTCCCATTCACCTCTGTCATGCAAGGTTCAAGAATCAGGACTCCAAGCTACTGAGCCCTACAGGACAGAAGTGAAGGAATTTCATGGAATGACACCTTCATGTGGCTCTTCACGGAAAGACTCAGAAGTTGCAGTCTCTCATCATGCCATGCCGATGGAAATTTCACCGGTTTCTACGTGGAAAGACCCAGAAGTTGAAGAGTGCCATGATGTCGTGCCGATGGATATTTCACCGGTCTCTAGTCCTAAACGTGAGATCTCCAATGATGAGACATCTTCAAGACACTGCAGCTCTCATGTGAAGGGAAAAGCATCGGATTCTGCGAGCAGTGCAAGGCATATTCTTGAGAAAGTGTCATTTAGGACTGCAGATGCACAGAATATGCCTTCGTCTGGTTTGAATGTACTAAAGAAAAGTACAGAATGCTTTGCACCAACGTCGATGAAAGTAGAGGCCATAAACTCTGAGTGCAAAGCAAAGCAGGCCAGGGAGCCACCAAGTCACGGTAGAAATGGCGCATGTTTTCGAGGTGAAAGGCTTAGGAGTGGGGGACTCGTGTGGAGTGTTAAAGGTGCGGGCTTCAAAGATCATTCAAGAGTCCGTCATCCTCGGTTGCCTCCTGACTGGTTGACACCGCAACCTGTGAAAAGGCAGAGTGGAAATACCCTAGATAGAAAGTGCACCATCAACCAGAAAGCTCCTAAGCCACAAGCTTTGGGAGCTAGTGGGAGTACTCCAAAGCTTGTAAATGAGAGATTGGCCAGTCCACTGGGTAATGTAATCAGTGAAAAGAGTTCTGTGAACCCTACCAGGGCTTCAGTAACAGGGCTGCAGTCTGAACTTGTACATAAACAAGGAACAGAAAAGGCAGCAGTTCGGTTGCCTCCTGACTGGTGTACTCCGCAACCTGTGAAAGTGAGTGGAAGAGCTCTGAATTGTAAGTTTGCCAGCACTGACAAAGCTTTTAAGCTACGAATAGTGCCCATGTCAACAACTGCTGGTGGCAAAAAAGTGAAAAGCTTGTAAATAAGGAAGTGATCAGTTCACCAAGTAATGTCATGAGTGAAGAGAGTTTTGTGAACCCTATCAGGGCTTCGTCAACTGGGCTGCAGACTGAAGTTGTACATAAACAGAAAACAGACAAGGCAGCAATTGTAATGCCTTCCGACCGGTGTACTCGAGAACTTATGAAAGTACATGGAAAGGTTCTGAAGGGGAAGTTCACTAGCAAGGATGAAGCTGCTAACCCACGAATAGTGTCAGAGTCAAAGGCTACTGATGGTGTAAAGACTGAAGAGCTCAGAAAAAGGGAGTGATTGGTTCATTAAGTGATGTGATGAGTGATGCAAGTTCTTTAAGCGCCGCTGAGGCTTCCTCTCGAGTTCAGCCTGGACTAGTTAATAAAAAGGCTACAAGGAAGGTAGCCAATGGGACGCTTAAACAACCCTGCATACTGCTCAGCACTGAGAACAACACTACAAGGCCGAACTTGGTAGCTGAAAGAAACACTAAAATGGCATCTCAGAAAGACATCAGCAATGCTATTGACAGCATTGTAAGAGGTGTGGAAACGAAACCTATGAAGGAGGAACAAAAAAGCAGCAGCATCTGCAGTATTGGCAATTCAGAGTCTGTAACAGTGTATGTGGTACCAGATGACATCAGTAACAGTCTTTTGTCATATGGTGACATTGCATTCAGTAGTTCATCGGGAGGTTGTGTTCTGGAAAAGCTTGAGTTGACATTGCAGCTTGAGAAACTGCATGATGGCTTTATTTGGGGAGATTAATTTCTGGGGAGATTAATTTCCTGGATCCTTATATTCAACCCTTCATCTGAAATTTTCACTTTGTATAAAGGATTCTTATGTACCAGCATTGCTGTTTTTTTGTGCACTGGAAAAATGTAAGTAACACGGAAGTACAGGTAAGTTCAGGTAAGTGCATATTAAAGCTTTTTACATCGGCGCACTATAGTTCGGGTTGAACATTATGTGGCAGAGAATCTATGACGTTGCATAACAGCAGTGCCAGAAAATTGTTTTGTGTCAGCTGGATGTGAGTAATGCAATGTGATACTGACTTGTGATGCACTCATCAGTGGTTGGATGAGATAATCATTGCTTCGAATGTAATAGATTGTGATCTGACTTGGCAAGGGCATCATGTTTCAAATAAGAAAAACTGCTTCGAAGTTGGTGTTTCAGTTCCAGCCTTCAAATTTGGCTGATAGCCTTTGGGATTGTTCCACACTGTCCCGATTCGATCTAGCTGCACTTGAATCGTTCCCAAGGAAGTCGCAACGCAACAAGTGCAATCAAGTGGTTTACTCGCATTCTGTTGCCCTAAGCCCGTTCTCCGGTGGTGGCTGCAGCTGAACAGCTCTTTATGAATCAAGACCCTCAACTAAAGACTGAATCGGGACTCCCTCAAGACCTCCAACGAAGCCTTCCGAAAAAGACCTTATGGTGACTCGGACTCCTAACGCCAGACTCGTATGACTCCCAAAAGAAAACTCGTCTGAAGGTTCAAGTAAAGACCCACCAGACCCCTGCCTGCTATCTCCTTATGAGGATGGCTAGTTGGTTTTGCATCATGGTGTAATACGCCAGAAAACTGACGAAAACGAAGAGAACTGGACAGGACGCCTCGTAACTTTCGAATGAATGGTTTATTTGGATGAAATACTTTTCAAATGATAAAAACGGACACTTGGCAGAACACAAAGATATGGTCTAAAACACCCCTCAAATACCAGCATCATTGGTTCAGATAGAATTTTTTATCGGACAGGGATGATAACTGACAGAAGAATAAAAGCACAGGCAAGTTGGTGAATTGCAGACAACAAAACCTCAGACACTGGGAGGCGAAAAAAGGACATGAAAAAATTAGACCTTTACAAGTCTGTAATGTGAATCTAAAGTGCAGCTCTTGAGGACGAGAGGAGGGCATGTCCCTCCTTCGTACCCTCCTCTCCAGCCACTGAATTTGTTCATGTGTGACATGACAAAGTCGCAACGTTATTCTCCCGCTAAATTTAGCGGAGAAACTGAATTGGCATTGAGGTCGCATGACGTCAATTTTCCCGCTAAATATAGCGGGGATACTTAACCCAAAGTCAGCGAGGAAATTATCCTGTTAAAGTTGGGAAATAATTTTCTGTCGAATTTAGTGGAAAATTTTTTGGCTAAAGTTAGCGGGGAAGTTTGTTTGCCTGCTAAATTTAGCAAGAAAACGTCCCGTAATGCAATGCATGCGGTTGCCCTGACGCCGACGCCACTGAACCCGGAAACTGGCGTCCAAGACCTGCGCTCTAAAAGAGGACAACACAAAACGTCTCGAACACGTGTGTTGTCTGCCTTGTTCGTGTCCTTTTCCCTTCTAATGTCTCTGTTTTTGTTATGCCTACAAAGAGGGTGTGCTTGCGCAGGGGTTGTGGTGGGACCTGATCATAAAGATTTCATGAATTTTTCTGGCCGTTTTTGTTTTATAATGGCCCATGACACGGGTCTTGCCAAAAATGGGTCGGCACTTCTCAGAGTTGGACCCGCATTCGCAACGGTCATAGTGGACCGCTAGGTGGCCAGACGGGGACTGCCTGATCGCCAAAGCATGCTCCAACCCTACCATTTGGTGGCATGTTTTTTGCAGGTCTCTTGCGGCACAGCAGATTGATCTCCCTATCTGCTTATCTTTTTACACAGTGAAGATAGTTTGGTGCAGAAAAACTACTGGTATGTCAATGCGGTTGGCCATCTTCAGATTGTGGGACATCTTGTGAATGTAAGGCGAGACGACTCCTACCCACCCTCCTGAGAGCCAGGTCGCACACTGCCCTGTTGCCTTTTCATTCATTCATTATTCCTTGAGGGGCTGTTGGGGCCCCCAAGGAATAATCTCCAAGAACATGTAGAGGGTATCTTGACGCTTCAAGCTTGCTAAGCCGAGAATGACAGATTTCATTCTGTGTGGGCAGGATTTCCTCAGTGCGGCCCTTAAGCAAGATGATGCAATGCCCGTCTTCACCAACTTGGAATGTGCCCAGCTGAACAGCGACATTCCGTTTCTTAGGATGGGGCTCGTACACCCAGCAGGCGTGCTCCACACCGAAATACAAACCCAGATTCATTAACTGCAGCCGGCCATGAACCAAGCTCTCGTGTGAATTTTAAGCCGAAAGCATAGCTCATGAATTGTTTTAAAAAACCCCGCAATCAAAATTCACACACGAGACTTCGGTTCGTGGTCGGTTGCAGTTTTTGGATCTGGGCTTGTATTTTGCTGCGGAGCATGCCTGCTGAGCATATGATCCTTGTTACAATAAAGGAATGTTGCTGTTCAGGACATTGCCTCATCTTGCTTAAGGGCCGCACTAAGAATATCCTACCTACAATGAATGAAAAACAGTTTTCATTCTCAGCTTCAGCAGACCTAAAGCGGCAGGGTACACTACATGTTTTTCGAAATGTTTCTGAAACCTTAGCGAAAAAGGTCAGAAAAGGCAAGAGCGCAGTATTATTACCCTGTCTTTTTCCGATAAAAAATTCTGTCTGAAGAACCAATGATGCTGGTGTTTGAAGGAAGTGTGTTTTTAGACAATATCTTTGTGTGCTGCCAAGTGTGCTGGTTTTTATACTTAAAAGTTGTGGGGGTTTAAACACCGTTCGCGGAACAATAAGACCCGGGGCTCACTGAGAGCCCGTGTTCCAACACCCACCCCGCAGCGTACTCACGTTCAACCGCCGCGGCTGGTTCGTTTGTTTGCTGCACAGTGCCACTAATAGAAGAAGACAAACATACCACAAAGTGTGCCGGGTGACCAAACAGTTTGATCACCTTGAGAAACTATACATGGCATATAAAAAACGCGACGCACACAGGCACCGGTGACGAAGTTGGCTCTGCCGGCCGATGCACTCCCGAGAGCCGACGGGCGCCAGCGTTACTGGCAAACGCGGGTCAGGCGCACTAACCCCCCGCTCCGATCGCCACCCGGAGGAGTCTCGCTCTCGGCCTCCGACACCCTCCTCGTCGTCGCCTCCCTAGCGCACCCTCGACCACAGGGGTCCCAGGGTTTGGGAACAATCGCGTCCCCCTTTTGGAGCGCGCTGACGAGGGTACAGCCACAAGATGGCGCTGTCCCCCTCGCCACCGACGGATGCGATGCGGCTGAACAAATGAGATCCGGCGGGCTCGGCTCCGCGGCCGCTTTGGGGCCTCTCGAGGAAAGGAAATGATCGCATTTCCATCCTCCTCCCATGCTTAAAATGCGCGGTCGGTCAAAAAAGGTAGACCTGGCTCTGGCTCCCTTCCCCCAAAAAATGACAAAAATAAAAAAAACAGTGCTAACGAGGTGCACAGGCAACTCGCCGAAAGCGGCATCGCGACGTCGAAGGTGAACGATGGGGCCCGCTGGGTTCAAAGGTCCCGCCGCTGGCTCGGGCTCGTCCGCCGGCGCAGGCGACAGCGCTGCCGGTGGTGCTGGTGCTGCTGCCCGCCACCCCCGGAGGTCCGCTGGAGCCCCCGGACATGCACGCCGAATCGCCGCCCCTTCGTCTGGACGGTCGAGGTCCCCGGCCAGAACGCTGGCCAGCACCGCGTCCCGGAATGCTGGATCGCGCTGGAAGCTGCTCCAGCACCCAGGCCCCGGCCTCGGGTCGCTCGAGGAAGGGCGGCAGTCCCACCCCCGACGTGGTCTCCGCCTTCGGCTCGGTCCCGGTGGAGGAGGGAAGCTCAGTGCTGAGCCTCCGTCGTAGAGATGATCACAGAGGCCAGCCTTGGTCGGAGCAGTAGGTTGCTACCCGCGCTTGTCCGCCGGGGTCAGGCATGCCCCGGCTCCTCGCGGACCTGAGAGGCGCCACTCCCGAGGAAACCAGCCGCCCGCGCGGGGCAGCGAGGGACCGTCCAGCCTGGTCCTACGCGACGCCGCCGGGTCTTTGCGGCGGCAAGTCAATTCGAGTCCACAGGTACGTCGTCCAGGCACGGTCGCCGACGTGGACGGTGCAGGTGGGCTCGGAGGCTACCGCGAGGTTTCGTCGGCTGGGCCCCGATTTCAGCTGCAGCGGAGACCCGAGCGGGGCCAGTTCTCCGGAGCATATTCCATCTCTGTTCCGTGGCCCAGACCACCCCGAGGACGCGGCGATTGCCTGCCCCGCGTAGCCGCCTCCGCCAACGTGTTCAACGCCCAAGTAAAGTCCGCGGAGAGCGCGTCGGCATGGCGCGGAAGGACAAACAACTGTGCAAGTCAAACAATCAACGGAAGTTCTGCAGTAAAATAGTGAAGCACGCAGCCCCCACGTTAGGCGCCAAAATGTGGGGGTTTAAACACCATTCGCGGAACAAGACCCTGGGGCTCGCTGAGAGCCACGTGTTCCAACTCGCACCCACGCAGCGTGCTGCGCGTTCCAGCCGCCGCGGCGGGTTTGTTCGTTGCCCCTACGGCGCCGCTCTAATAGAAGAGACAAACATACCACACAGTGTGCCGAGGTGACCAAACAGTTTAATCTGCCACAGAAACTATACATGGCATATAAAACGCGACACGCACAGAGCACCGGTGGCGAAGTTGAGCTCACCGGCCGATGCACTTCACTCAGAGCCGGCGGAGGCGCCAACGTACTGGAGGCGGGTCCGACGCACAGCCACACCCGCTCTGATCGCCACCTGGAGGGAAGTCTCCTCTCGGCCTCCGACACCCTCTCGTCGTCGCCTCCCTCGCGCACCCTCGACCACGGGGGTCCCGGGATTTGGGGACAATCGCGTCCCCTTTCGGAGAGGGTGACGAGGGTGCAGCTTCTAAGATGGCGCTGTCTCCCTCGCCATTGACGGATGCGATGCGGCTGAACAAATGAATCCAGCCGGCTCGGCTCCCGCGGCCGGCTTTAGGGGCCTCTCGAGGAAAGGAAATGATCGCATTTCCGCAAAGTATTTCATCCAAATAAACCATTCAGTTTAAAGTTATTGCTCGCCTCTCTGTCCCGGTTCTCAGTTTTTGTCTGTTTTTCGGCATATTACACAATGAGATCTCCTTATATAGCCATCCCGACCCCTTTGTTTCCCGACCCCTCTGCCTCCACAGGAATCCTGGTGCTGATAAGGCCACAGGTGAGCACTGCGGCACCGGTCTGGCGAGAAAATCCCGGCTTCGTCTCGAACGTGAACCTCAGCGAATGTTCGCCGGTAGGCAGTGGGGAATGCCATCTATCGGCCTTCACTTATGTGATGGGGATCAAACGGTTCCAGACTAGGGGAATGTGGGCTTTGGCACTGGAGACGACTTGACCGTGTT
>JAZHYW010029881.1:0-46160 GCA_037355805.1 Ixodes ricinus | reverse complement strand
CGCCCTTAATGGGCGTTTTCTGCCTGGCGGTGGTATCGCCTCTGTCACACGGGGGCGGGCAGTGCGGTTGATAGCAGAGCCGTTTATACTGAGAGTTTGGCCTTTTAAGGAGATTTTGACAGCCTGGCAACCACAGTAGCGAGGTAGTCTGGACAACCGGGGATGACTACTTCCGTCCGCCATATTGTGGCTCTGACTCATAGAACTCTACGCGATTTCAGGAATGAACAAGACAAAGAAGTAACGCCATATTGTGTTACCGCGAAATCCGTTTGTTCTAACGGCCAACAAGCTCCGCCCATTGCCAAACTCAGTATAAACGGCTCTGGTTGATAGTGGCAGGAACTCAGTCACCGCTTGCCGATGACAACGATGATGCGTAGATCCCAGGACAGCAGGGGCGAGGGGCGATTTCTGTATGATGGCAAGAAACAGTGCCTCAGCCGAACTGCTCCTGCTGTCGCTGACGCTGCCAAGTTCCATTCACTAAGCTATTCCGTCGTCGTGGGGAATGTTCGTGTGCCGAGAAGACACGTCCAAGGTTACAAGATATGATCCTTTCGGCATATGTACATTTAATAAATCCCCGATAAAGGAGGGTAGTGTCCTTAACACGCGAATCGCGAGTTGTAGGGGTTGTACGAACTAGGTTGTCTACATAGTCCGATAAAGGTTCTGTTATTGTTTTTATCCCTGATTATGATTGGGCGGCGTGGATTACTAGTCTTGTGAATTTTTGAAGCATGTAAAGGCAACCGGGGATGTGTTTTGGTTTCATTATATTAAAATTTTAACCGTTTTTTGCCGCTGTTTAAGAGTTTTTGGTTTCCTACGGTCGCCTGTGAGGCGCTCATAAAATTTGGGATAATTTAGTTGGCGGTATTCTTTCCAAACAAAGTCGTTCAGTGATGAGAATTAAAATCGCCATTCCCTTGTGTGCCGGTTTTATTGTGATCTCTTTTTTTGTAGTGCTTAGTGATTTCAAAGAGGTTCTTACAGCTTTAGTCAGGTTGTCCTGTTTCTCTTTGCGCTCTGTGGTAATCTGTCATAATATCCTTCTGGGCAGCGGATATGTACAAGTCCAGGCCGTTGTTGCGATGAGTCTTTGGAGTCCAGTCGCTAGTTGGACGTGGTGGTGTGTTTTGGGATTTGGGCGGTTTGTTCTACAACGTTTTCCCGCAACCTTAAATTTCTGGAAAAGTTATCCAGCTCTCGGAGAACATGGGACTCATCAAGGTAACTAGTGGCAGGGCAAAACTTTAGTCCTTTACAGAGAACGTTTTTTTTCGGCTGATGGAGTACTCCGACAAATTCATGATAGTGCACGTACCACTCGCTTCGTTAATGTTTTAAGTTTTATCTTCGTCTCCGGGTATGCTATCTGTAATTGTAGGGTTAGCAGAATATCGACATTATTTTGGTTCGGCGCGGATTGAGGTAATATGGGGTCTGGTACTTTGACTCGCTCGAGTTTACGTAACTTGATTGTTTCATGCTCGCGAAGTTTCTTTCTTCCAAACTCGTGTAAGGAGGTTGTTTCATGCGTCGAAAACGGGCTGTTTTATCGGATAACAGTGATGATTGATGTGCTACTTTTTTACTTGATTCTTCGACTATGACTAATCGCGATTTCTACCAGTTTAAATGAATAACATAATACCATTTCTGATCGGTCGCATCGCTCGAGGTTGGTGATAGCGGGAGGGAGAGAGAGTTATAATACATGCCTTTCGGGGGACTCCCGCTTTCAGGGAAGAGGACGACGAAGTGCTCTCACCAGAAGACGTCAAATTTTCCACTCCTGGTAATTTTTCGTATTTTTTACCTTCTATTGCGAAAATCTCGATCAAATATTAACGGGCAGTATTTCTGAAAACCTCAGTGTGCCTGACAAAGTAATCAAGCAGACCGCCAAGTTCTCGTTTAGAAAAACTGCAGCCTTTGCCGCTGCTATTGTTTCATGTGAACGAACAAGGAAGCGGCCCAAGCGGGCGTCCCTGACGCTGCTAATACAGCACTGAGCATACCATACTGAGCACCGTCAAAGGAACGAAGCACCCGTAACGTCGCAACCAGATGATGGGCACTCTTTTTGTTCCGATCGTTCCATTGCATCGTCGACTACAGACATCAACTATATGGAAACAAGACGTTGATACCGGAGGTCCGTATCAAGACAGTTAGATCACGAGAGAGAACTCGGCGCAACAACTCCAACTTCATCTCGGAGAAAATAATCCAATCAAAAGCCATCGAATAAGGTCTCACTGTTGTGTTCGTCCCTGCGTATACTGAGACGTTAATAACATCCTCAGTAGCGTGAAGCTCTCAAGAGGTCTAGAAAATTTATGTCTTGAGGGCATTCACGAGGTTCGTTTTAACAGCAGATTAAATGTCATCGCAGTTGACACCAGAAATGGTGAAGCCACAACAACATTGCTCAACTTGAAGGCTCTCTGTGGAATTCCGGTGATGTCATAGTCTCCACTGGCAGGAACAACGGCGAACGGAATGATTCAGACTTCGACAAAGAGCTTTCTAATGAGGACATCACCTCGCATCTCAGGTCCAGTATTAAGGTTGGTGCCGTCCGACGCCTAGGGAAGTCTAGCACAGTCAAAGTGCACCTTCCGGGGCAAGATTCTGCCAACCCATGTTCTTCTGGGTCATGTACGCCATCCCGTCCATCCTTTTCAAGAAAGGCCTATCCAGTGCCTTAACTGCCATGGATTCGGACACAAGCGAGAGGCCTGCAACTGCCACAAAAAGTCTGAACATGTAGAAAACCACATGAATCAACGGACACCACATGTCAATCAATGCCCGCGAAATGTGTCAACTGCGGCCAAGAACACGAAGCTACAGCACGCTTCTGCTCGAAGCGAAAGAAACTAGGGGAGATCCAGGCGTACTGAAAATCCGACTCAGTGGTCTTTCATGTCACCAAATCAGCCTTGGAGTATACGATAAGCACTTCCCGGAGATGGAATCTACTCGAGCAGGCAGCAATGCCGCGAAAAAACCGACTGTAAATGAACTCAAGAATTCAGAAGAGCAAGACATGGAAGAAACTTCAGAAGACATGACGACATTATCGCTATACACGACGGTCATCAAACAAACAAAACCTAAAAGTCACTCAACTCAAAAAGATTGCCAGGTGTTCAAGTCTACACGACAAACAAAAAAGCAATATTCCGGCTGCATCAACACTTCAGGCACCCCATACCTTTTCTGCACCCACCGCCTGGCCGCAACCCTGCTATCCGAAGGACACAAATGCGCAACCAACAACTTCCTTGAAGACAGTTCACTTGAATGGATGTCTTTTTGTAAACGCCGCAGTCAAGACCGCTCTTAGCCTGCTTAAAATCAACGAATCAACCTGGGCAAATATACTTACTACCATAATCCAAGCAGTGCTCCCTCTCCTTGAGGGATGCTAGGTACTTCTACTCAAACTAAGGGTTTTACCACCAGAACAACCTCGATGGTATCCGCAAGAGTTACCATACCCGACACGCCCAGTCGGGCAGACACCCTCAGTAAAAATGACAGAGACCGCTTATGGCAGAGCAACGCAGTGCGGCCATTACTAGAGTCTGGCAGTGGAACTGCCGAGGGTACCGCAACAAACGTGGGGCCCTAGCGCAGTACATTGCCGGACTCGACAAACCTCCCGACGTAATAGCACTCCAGGATACTGGAACCGAGACACCCTCACTTTCGGGCTACAAGGCGCTTGTTCCTCGCATATGCCAGCGCGTGGTAGCCCTAGCAGCAAAACATGTAAATGCACGCGTGCACGAACTCAGCGACGAGAGCATAGACCACGGGCTTATAGAAGTCATTCCCGGGAAGCGACACTGGCCCTCGTTCTTTATTCTCAACGTATATATTGTCCGCCACGCAACAGGTAACCGAGGATTTTAGCAAACTGTTTGCGCGCTCGCTTAAACTTGCACAGAACCAACTCCTCATAGTAGGCGACTTTAACGCGCCGCACTCGGCCTGGGGGTACACTCGCTCCCTGGCCAAGAGCACCCGACTTTACTACTCCATCTTCCAACAACGCCTCTTCATCTTGACCTACCCGGAACAGCCCACGAGAACGGGCAATTGTGTTACCCGCGACACGTGCCCGGACCTCGCGCTGACGAGGTGCGGATGGTGGTCGGAATGGTCAAACCTCGAGGTGAATCTGGGAAGCGACCACACCATAGCCCAAGTGGACATCGCCGTCTCGTCAGGAAAAAGTTCCTCCGGAAACAAGCCCTGACAGACTGGGACAGGTTTCGCGCAGCACGCACGGCCACACACAGTGAGCGAAAGCACGATGGTGCTTCCCTTGCCAGCTGGACAGCCTGGTGTGCCACAAGAACACCTATACAGAAAATATCAACCTGACAACAGAGACCCCCGAGATGGACAGGCACCTGCTCCACTTGTGGCAGGCGAGGCACGGTCTGATCAAGCGCTGGAAGCACCAGAAGCTAAACCGCAAGCTCAAGAAACGGACCGCGGCAATCACGGCGGAAGCGCTTGAGCACGCAACCCAACTGGCGCGTTCCAACTGGAACAAGAAGCAGTGCCGTCACAAGGGGGGGGCGGGGGCGGACCGCCCCGGTGCAGGGCCCCGGGGGGTCGCGGCGGGCTACGAGAGCGGGGGGGGGGGGAGAGGGGGAGTCGCAGCGGGCCACGCGAGAGGGGGGGGGAGCCACGGTGGGCCACGTGGGAGCGGGGAGGGGGGGGGGTGTCGCAGCGGGCTACCGCCCCGGGTGCCGCTGACCCTCGTGACGCCACTGACAAGAAGTACACCAATCTCAAGGGAAAATCTAAGACCAAGGACGCGTGGCAGTTCTTGCGACACCTCCTGGACCCTCCTGCGACACTGCGACACCTCCTGGACCGCGACTTCCCCGGTACCAACCACACTCTTAGAAAAAGGGTCAGTATTGTCCTCCCTAAATTGAGGAACGCTCTTGACAGGAGCTCCGGACTCGGAGCGAAAATAAAAGTTTTTTTCTCTCTCTCTCTCTCTTGACACATATGTTCCTTCAGAAAGGGAGAAACTTTCGTCCCTAAAGCAGGGGAGCAAAAGTTCCTCCGTCGACTGCATCTCATTATGGCTGCCACGAATCGAGCAAATCGAGCTCAATAAGGCTTAACGAGAACACTAAGTCTATTGTACGGAGCGAGAGGAGCAGCAAATAAAAACGTAACACGAGCTTTCCGCGAACTGTATTTATTTCCGAAGCCGGCTTCCCCTGCAGGTAAAGAAACTTACGTTTCGAAAGCATGCAGTCACTCAGTCTCCTCATCGTCAGCACTGCGATGTTAAACGGTGACAACCGGCACCCAGTTCGTGCACTTTATGTCTTACCTTTGTTATTCCTCGAGCCACAATTCCTTCGTCAACCTTTGCGTCAACAGCATATCACGGAGGAGTGGTAAACCATTCGCCTGCAAAACCAAAAGCCGCTCTCAAAAAAGCAAATCCGAAGCAGCCTCTTGGCTCATTTCAGCACGGTAACAGGAAAGTATGGCGTAGCCGTGTAGAGTAAAAGGAGGTTAACTCGCTTACCACCAGATGGCAGGGCCAAGCAGAGTAATCGCAAGTAGCTAGGCTCGGTGGCGCTAGGTACCGACCAATTCATGTTCTACAAAAATATATTTTATTTTTTTCACACCATATTGCTTCGGGATCTTCGGGAACCTCTATTATACACACACGTAGACACATTACGCATACTACAAGCATCAGCTGATCCTACATATACATGCATCGCACATACAAACATCAATACAGCAGCACGCTAACCCGATCACTAATCCCGAGCTCTGCGTTTCCGTCTTTTATACTGGTCATTTTGAACGTACGGAATTTCTCGGTGACTCTAAGATCCCTAAGAATAAAAAAATATTCCCAGCATGTTGATTTTCTTCCATCAATGTCATACATCTGAGAGTATTTATAACGACACATGGGATGAATCTCTTATTAAAAAGAAAACACTCGATCATGCCGTAATTATTTTAAAGCCAATAAATCGAGGCCCTCCAATGCGGTTCCAAGCCATGAGTTTGTTTCCCCGCAACGGCACTTCGTGGCCAGTATTTCATTGTAGCGTTTGTTTTTCTATTTGTGCTGTTCGCGTACGGCTGCACTTGCCGTCTTGAATTAACCTCTGTAGAGCGGATATTCACTCAGCTGGAAGTGATGCTTCCCGGGCAGAGAAATCGCTTTTCGATCAACTTGAATGCAGTCAAAGCCGGGACTTGCGGCAGGTGTTAAGTGTACTGGAGCTACGCCGTGGTGAGCTCTGAAAACTTCTTGCGCTCATCCCAGCGCGCCACTTGAGGGCAGTTTCTCCAGGAACCGTAGTATATTTAAACAGCAAAATAAAGGATAGCTTTTATTTTCGATTATACCTGTTTTTTTTTAATCCTAAAATTCCACTGTAAGTATACACACTTTACGTCATAATTTCGTACTGTTCAGTCTTTTCCCCAGAGCGCAATCACTCTCGGGGACCGACAGTCACAATGGCCAAAGTACGATAGGAGCTTACCATTCAGACCAGCGTTCCAACATGGCTATCCTCACATCGATCGACTGCATCTAATTCCTCAAGTGGTCTTAAACTTTTTAGTGTAAAGCGGAATGTCAACCTGCGACACCCCGCCCCCTCCGATCACGGCCTGACCAGCGGCATCAATGCCCGACAGTTTACGTTATCTCATCTTGTTGTTACACCACACTGGTCATATCGACGATAATTCCAGTCTTCTGTTCACTACGCAAACACTGCCATCACGATGTTGCTGCTATGTTGCTGACAAGCAGAAATAAAGAACCACGTTGAACGCCGGTTGTCACTCGGCACGGGAAAACAGAACCGAGCTCAGCACGGAAGGCACCCAGGCAGCCGGCAGGAAAACCTGCCTGCTTGGACGCAGTTCCTGCGATTTCCATAACGTCGAAAACGTTGACACAGTTCCGTGTGGTTCCGCTACTTTAGTTCCGTGTGGGTCCCGCTGCACTCCAGAGACGGCCATCTTACCCAGTGTACGTAGCGCTGCTGGCACTGTTCCGGAACTTCGCTGTTTCTAGCGGCTTCGTTTGCTCGTTTGATAAAATTACTGGTAAAAACGTCAATGCAACCGAAATGTTCTGCGCGTCTGGACTAGAAGACGGAATTGCAGGTGGCTTCGCTGCCGCTGAAGCTCAGTCAACTCAACAACATTTATTTAACAACGTGCGCGACGTGCTCGAAAAACGAAACCGAAAGAAGATGAGTCGGGAGGGCGAAAGCTTTCTCCCGTCTGCCTGGAGAAGGAGGAAAACGTCTCGTTCCTCCTTTCTTCTCGTGTCCGCTTGGGGGCGCGTCAGTAGAAGGGAGGAAGACGCGCCGTTGCTACCTTTTTTCTTCCATTTTTCTTAAAGTGCAGGACCTCCTCGAACAGCTCAAACTACGGTACATCGGCTCGTCCCCGGACGAGGAGCATCATGACTACGAAGGCGAGCCAAACCCCGAACTCGACGTCCCCTTCAGCTTCGAAGAGGTATGGAGCGTGCTCCAAGACCTGGGCCGTAATACAGCACCTGGCGAGGACCGCGTCCAAAACACGCTGCTCCGTAACCTAGACGCGGGCTCGGTTCAAACCCTCTTGAAATATATCAACCAGGTATGGGAGAACGGCGAGCTCTCCAGGGAGTGGAAACACTCGGAAATTATCCTCATCCCCAAACCTGGAAAGGAGCTCTGCCTCGAGAACCTGCGACCAATCGCTTTCGCGTCCTGCGTGGGAAAGCTGATGGAACGGGTCGTCCTCAAACGGCTGCAGCTGCACATGGAGGAAACGGTCGAGTTCTCGCACACCATGTTTGCTTTTAGAGAGCACTTGTCAACCCAGGACGTCATGCTGCCGCTAAAAGAGGACATTCTCGGCCCATTTCCAGGACGACGACCCAAGCAGTGCTCGCCCTAGACGTCAAGGGAGCTTTTGATGATCTGGGCCACCAGCTAATCCTCCGAAACCTGACAGTTACCAATTGCTGTTCCAGAATGTACAACTAGGTGCGGGACTTTCTACGGAACAGGACAGCCACCACTGGTGCAGGTGACCTCCGCACGGACGTCATCAACACCCCCAATAGGGGCACGCCGCAGGGGGTGGTGCTCTCGCCAACCTTGTTCAACCTGGCGATGAGCGGGCTGCCCCCAATTTTGGAGCGCATCCCGCACATTAAACACTCTCTGTACGCGGACGATCTCAGAATCTGGACCGTGTCCGTGCCTGACGGAGAGAGGCAGGACGCGCTTCAGGCGGCAGTTGGCGATGTTCAACGGTACCTACGCCAGGGTCACCTACACATCTCGGCAGCCAAGTCGTAATTGATCCTAGTCTGCAAGACCCAAGGTCCCGCCGCAAGTCGAAGAACAGAGACGAGATACAAGTCTTCCTGGACGACGGCTCCCAAATCCCCGTGGTGCCGCGTGCCAGAATCCTGGGACTTTACCTCCAGGAGGACGGAAAGGCGACCCATACCCTCACTCTCCTCAAGAACCAAGTCACCCAGATTCTAAGCATCATGCACCGGGTCGCCAGCAGGTGGCACGGCCTCAGGGAAGACGACACGATCAAACTGGTTAACGCCCTGGTGGTGTCGCGCATCATCTAGGCTACACCCTATCTGAGTCTCACCAAGGGAGACGAGGACGAACTAGATGTCCTTATACGCAAAGCTTACTAGACGGCCCTCGGACTCCCCCGTACACCTCCACAGAGAAGCTACTCAAGCTCGGCGTCCACAACACTTTTAGGGAGCTGGTGGACAGCCACCTTGCCGCTCAACGAGACCGACTCGCCCAAACCCCTGCGGGCAGAAAGGTCCTTGAGTCGCTCAAGATTCCCTTCCAATGGGACAGAGAAGACACCACGGCACCCCTTTCGAGACACATCTGGAGCCAAATCAAGGTGCACACGATGCCCCGCAACATGGACCCGACCCTCCACGCGGAACGCCGCAAGGCTCGGGCAAGATTTTACCAAAAGGCGTATGGCAAACGGGCTGATGTCCTGTACAAAGACGCGGCCATATATGCCTATCAACGGAATGCAGCGGCAATATGCGTCGTGGATGGAACTGGGAGCACCCGAATCACGGCGTCGCTGCGTACCTCTAATACGACCATTGCAGAGGAATTCGCCATCGCCATGGCCATTGGGCTTGGAGAAGGCCACGTCACCATCATGAGCGACTCACAAGCAGCACTGCGTCGCTTCCTAGCAGGCCGTGTCTCGCCGAAGGCACTCAAGGTCCTCACCCAGAAAGACCGACAGGGCTTACCCACAGTGGAACTCATATGGATCCCAGGACACGACGAGGTGAAAGGCCATCGGTGTGCTGACACAGAGGCCCGAGCATGCACCTACCGGGCCGCTCCTGCCGCCGCGTCGCGACTAGGGCTGTATTCATACTTTATTCCGGTGCCAAACAGGTAGTCCGAAATCAGGGTCTACCACCGTGGCCAGAGGCGTGAATACCCCCGCCACGCAAAAATCTCAACAGAGAGGACGCGGTCGCTTGGCGCCAGCTCCAGACAGGAGCGTTCCGCAACCTAGCGCTCTTGCACGAATTCTCCCCTACAAGCTACAAAGCCGAATGTCCGCACTGCGGGCAATATGCATCCTTATCACACACCGTGTGGTTTTGCAAAGCTCACCCTGACATACCCCTCCCCACTCTGATCCCACTCCAGAGAACTGGGAAGCCGCACTGCTCAGCTCGACTGTTGCCGACCAACTAAAGTTGATCGGGCGGGCGAGGCTGGCAGCCGACAGCGTTGGGGCCCTAGACTGAGGGAACCACCCAGAGACCCATATACAGGCATAATAAAAGTTTATTCCTCCTCCTCCGCGTTCCGGTACACTTGCCGAGTTGATTCGTGGAGTTCGTATCTAATTCGCTGGTCAGTGAAATTTCGTACTTTAAGGAAGGTGGTACCGTAGTTTAGCGGAAAGGAATTGGATTCACCGGAAACTAGTCAGTCTTCCTTTGGGTGAGGACTTTGCGAACCGGTCTTTCGAAGTTTGAAGCGTGGTGTGTTGGGGTGGTTAAGCCAGGAGGCGTCGTGACGTTGGCTCTCAGCGCCCTAGTGACAGCAAATGTATGGAAGTCATTAACGTCAATGCCGAAGACTGTGCCACCAGTTTTGAAGTATCGTGCTTAGACGCGGAGGTCAATTTGTAATATTTATGACTTCCTCCTACTATCGATTACGATAGGACGATAGCCGTACGAATAACACATATGGCCCTCACTTGCAAGACGAGTAGTGCACAGGTCCAAGAGTAAAACGGCTGCCAAAATTTCTTTTTCATTTATGTTCCTCTCATGAATTCGAAACTAGACCCTCATCGGTTTGTATGTACATTGATGGGTGCTTCACTCAAGATAACAATATCAGCCGTGATGGACATCAGGGCCCAAAGTGTAGCATTGGAATTACGTTAAACAAAATTAAGTATCTACATTCTTAGCTTTTATTGACTGAAAAAAACAAAAACAAAAAAAAACGAACCAGCTTAACCTCAGTGTTAAGTGAAATTACAACTGGATTCAAACAACAAAATTCAAACCAAATTAACGAACAATATAAAAATAAAATTAGTAATCGTGATTTCGCTTTTAATTACAAAATACGTTCTGGCTCATAAAAGCAAAGAATGATTGTGTAGTTGGTCAGGAAAACTCCACAGAAGCTAGACCATATTCAAAATATGCTCTTTTAAGACTAACCAAGTGTTTCCGCGACCATGATTAAAACAAAACATACACAACAGGCACTTGACTTGTCGACTGAAGGCTGAATAAAGCGAAGTTATTACACACACAAAGGTTAAGGCACATTCAATAATCATAATAAAGTAACTGTACTTACTAACAGCACATAACTTGGGACAAGTTAGGCGGTCCTCCGCTAGGGTTAGTTCCATATTCCGAACCAAACACATTTTCAAGTACGCCGCTATTTTCAATGAGACCAGTCAGTAGTCTTTGGTTTTCCTTTTGTTCTAAAATACACAAACCAATCATTCGTTCATGGTCAATAAAGCGTGAGAGTACGTTACATAGACTGTGGCAGGCTAAGAATCTAATGCCTGCTCCGTCTTCATCCCGAGCTTTTGGCCTTTGGTAATACTTGGTCGCACGCGCAGACGAAGCCCGGTGAGAGGCAACAAGCGCGTGCTGGAGGCGTAGCTCCCACTCAAACCCTGACCTGTCACTGTCTGTAGATATTTTGAGAGGCAGTTACAGACCGTATAAATTCATAGAGCTCTGCGTATGCTTACTGACCCACGCCAAAAGATAATATTGCTCCGCGTCAAGAAAATACATTTGCATTGGTACAAGTTAGTATTTAATAACTATTACCGATTCACAAAAGATTCATATAGGCGCGTTGATCGAACGATAGAGCTTCAAGACGCTCGCAGTTTGATCACGATGGTAGTTTTAAGGGCTGGTTCACGCGTAGCAGCGGAGCGCTCAGTTAGCGCTTCATGAGCGCTGGAAGCAGCACTCATGTGGCAGCGACTTGCGCGTGACGTAGCGCTCAGTTAGCGCTTCGGAAGCGCTCCAGTAGGATGCTCGGTTAGCGCTCCAGAAGCGCTTCAGTGGACGCTCGGTTAGCGCTTCAGAAGCGCAGTGTAAGCGCTCTCACCCTCCTTGTGCCGTGCTTGCTGCTGCGGAACAACGCGTGGACGGCGATTCTGTTGTTGTTGTTTTCCTTTGGCATTAAAGAGAGGAGGAAGTAGAAGAGCCGCTCTCCGAGCAAAGGGTCGGGCAGACGATTCAGAGTCATGGACTCTGAGCGACTCAATTAGTTGGGTACGACCCTCATCGTGACTTGCTATTCGATATGCGTGACCTCTGGTTTTAAGGTGATTGTTGTTAACATGCAGCTAAGAAATAATCACCTTCGAAGAGCTCTGTGTCTCGGTCCCTCAGCCTGTGGAACATGGTTCGCCGGATACCCTTCGGTACCTTGGTGGCGAAAGATTTCGCGCACCCAGAAGGGTCTTCTGGGCGTTAAGTCGTCCACACAGATATGCACTCAATTGCGTATATAAGAGCATTTGTCGCGTTTCTTTTTTCAGCGTCCCACATGTCCACTATGGTACTGTTGATGCACACCCAACCACGGGAACCGGCACCGCAGTGCATGCAATAGTCCGCAGCACCGCGGTACAAGAAGCGCTAACAAGGCGCTACTGGAGCGCTAACAAGGCGCTACTAAAGCGCTAATCACGCGCCATATTAGAACGAAGTCACGCGCTGGAAGCGCCACATGAGCGCTCCTTCGATCGCTCACGTCGCTAACTTTGCGCTCCGCTGTATGTGTGAACAGGCCTGGGCTGAACTCCATGGGACAAACGTGCAGCGAAAAATCGACGAATTTCGCCTCGAGGATTTTGCTCTGCGCGTGGCATCAGTACAGTGAGCTGCTACGTCACGCGCCAAGCGAGTGCGCCGTCGGGCGGCGTTCGTCAGTTATTCGTCGCATAATTCGCTCCATAGAGTTCAGCCTTTAAAAAGTCGCGCGAATTCAGAGGTTATCACGTACCGTTGCTGTGTTGTTTTGAAGTGTCTTGTTGCGCGAAATTTACACAAAGTCTAGACCTTTTCTTGCTTTCCTGATCTGGTGGATTGCAAAACGTCTTGATTTTAAGTTGCGATGATACTGCGATGAAGGGCACAAGGTTTCATGCTCTCAACATCTAAGCCTCGCACAAAGGTGCAATATCATTAAACAATTTCCTCGTACTGCAAGAAGAAAAAGAGGTCTCTTTTTTTCGCGCTTTGTTGCTATGCTACACATCTGTTCTGGTGCATAGAAGTACATAGGTTCACCATTATTTCCAGAGGGTATTCCATTTCACGACTTCCTCTGTTTCGGAACGTTTTCAAACGCTCGCCAAGTGCAGGATGTCACCCTCCCCTTCCCTCCCCGGAATCTTGTGTTTTTTGATATCGCAAAAATAATTTACGTTTTGTCGAACGCTATATTTCCGCCCAAATGTAACACTAGCGGTCCGAACAGGATGCCAAAGTTTCAGAGCAAACCGTTTTCCTAATCAAAAGTTAGAAGCGATTTTTTTAATTTTACATATGACTCGTTGGACGGATTTTTTCCTGTCGGCATTCGTGCCTACATCACGCACATAACGTAGAGCATGGGTGGCAGCATTCGCCTAAAAAAGAGCAATTACAAACAAGCATCCGAGCCCACATAATAGACCATTTGCTGTCTTACCCAAGCATCAAGAAGAATGCAGGGACAGGTTCCACGCGCCACACGCGCACGCCTTTCCTGTATAAAAGATTCGAAGTAAATAACCAAAAGAAAGCATTGACGAACGCGTGCAAGATGCCATTTGTTTTAGGTTTTTGCTTTGGAAAGCTACTGCTGAGGCCGTACGTGGCGTGGAATAACTCGTATCTCTCCTTTTGATGCTCGGGTAAGACAGCAATAGGTCTATAGACGCTTTACACACGCGCAAGATTGAGCCGCCATAGCCGACCTTCTCTTTGTCTTACCGTGATGCCAAGCCACTGGAACGGACGTTTCCGGGAGCCTACACAATGCTGGGAGAAGGACGTAGTAGCCCCTAAAGTGGCAATAACCTGCCCCTACAGTGGTAAGAATGAAGGCAGCGAACGGAATAGAGGAAACAAAAACTGAAGGGCGGTTATGGCGCGCTCCATGCACAGCTGCTGTAAAAGGCCCATTGATGATAAAGCGCCCCTGATAACAATGCGAAGTAGTACATAGCGCACAACGCATACGTTTCTTGGTAAAGATTACTGTTGTGGTTGAGCAAGCTGCCGCGGCGAAGGCAGCCTTGCGACGTGGGAAGTGACGTCACTAGCCTTTCATATATAAAAAAAAGAACCCGTTCATACTCCGCTTCACCTTACGTCCGGACGCCGCGGACGCTACGAGCTATCCTAGCCAGTCCCGTTCTGTAGACGTAGCCCGTGATACGCTTTGCGTGCGTCGCTGTGCCCCTCTTCAAGGTCACGTGACACTCACACGGCCTTGGATTGGCTCCGATGGCTAGTTACATCTGCTGCGCTTGGACGTAAAGTGAAACGGAGCATGGCAACTGATTTCATTGTTGTTGCAGCTCCATTATGGGTAGGCCACGCATAGTTATGACTCCCGAGGAGCAGCGTGAATACGAGGCGGTAAAGGGACAAGAAATTGCGACACGACCAGTGGCAGCATTTGGTATAATGAAGTGGACAATCGTTGCAGGTGGTACTACAGCCTTGCTGGCCAACCATTTTCACAGCGTGGATTTGTCCTTTTCTTGTCGCACTGTTCAAACCAAGATGCTCACGAACACATGGGGCGTAATGCTCATGTATTCGTAAGCACTTTAGAATATGGCCCAGGAATGGCCAATAAAAATACTTATAACTTTTGAATGAGATAACGTTCAGTGTCGAAACTTTGGCATTTTGTTCGGGCCGCTATACTACTTCATTTGGGCAGAGAGTGAGCGAATATGAGCCAAAATTGCAGAAAATAGCGTAATACTTTGCGTAAGACACGGACGTCGTCGACAGAGCCTGTGAAGATGCTGCAGCGATCGGTGGACATCCGCACCGAGCTGCAGGAGTTGGTGACGTCATACCGGCTGCTCTTCGAGGAGTCCGGCCTGCCGAGCCTGCGCTTTGTACTGGGCTTCCACCTGAACTCGCGACGGCTGGCCTGGCTCGCTCTGTACGCCACACTCTTCACGCTCACCTTGTGGGACACACACCGCCTGCTCGCAGAGTACTACGCCTACGAAGACCGCGTCAACCACGAGATCCTTGAGGCAAGAAGCCCGGATGTTCTGTCCTTGTACGGTTCACAATGAGGCAGGCTGATTGTTCATGGGAGAGCAGTACAGAAGTTATGACCTTATTAAATACTTTACTATACGGTGAGAAACTGAGGAAGACGAGCAAATGAGAGCACGGGGACCTGAGAGCGCCGATCTCTGCTTGAAATGATTAGTGGGTAGACGCACTAGCACCATTGTCTTTATTCACCTTTCGATCAGGCACTGAGTACAGAAAATCCCAGGCCGTCAGCAAGTTTTTAGGGGCGAAGCTCCTTAGGGGCTAGCCATGTCCGTATGTCCGTCACGCCGTCCGCGTCCGCCGTAGGCCGGCGTCGGGTGCTCGTGCTTCTGCTCGTGAGATCACGTGCTCACGAGCACGTGAGCACATGCTCACGTTCTCGTGTGGGGCATAAAAAAAAAAAGAAAAAAAATGATAAAAAAATTACGAGCTCGTGAGCTCACGTGCTCGTGTAGGGCAAAAAAAAAAGAGAAAAAAGAAAGAAAGAAAATGATGAAAAAAAAAATGTTGAAATCTGTTTGCGCAGCGACAGGACAAGTAGGTGGTCTGTGATGCTGGGTAGTAACTCAGAGACTTGGGCTGGTTTGCTCACCTTGCGGCCGCGGCTGCGGCTGCGGCCAAGAAGGGATTTTTCTGTCACGTGACCAGCTCCTTGGGGACAAGGAAGTACCTAGCGTCCCTGCCTAATGGCGGAGAAATCCGTATCGCTTCAAGCACAGAAGCCTAATTTCGCTCGCAGAAACTGACTGCAGGGACTTTCAACTGGAGTCCAATTGACCGCCCCCTTATACTGTAGGAGCGGCAGGTAAAGTTACGGCCAGGGAGGGTAAATATGAGGCAAAATGAAGAAAAAAACCACGCGAGATAAAAGCGGTGGCAGTATATTTATATATCTCCACCAGCGTCGGCGCTTCGCGCTTTCAGTTGTGGTCGCGAGGGTGAGAGCGCCGATACTTGTCGTCGCGGCGTGAAAGTTCCGGGCTCAAATCGCGTTAGGAACATTTTTTTTTTAGTTTGCGCATGTTTCATTTTTTTATTTCTGATCCTTTTAACGAATCATCCACTTGCAATACTGCACCTTACACGGTTTTTGCTGTTAGTCCCACCTGTTCAATCGAAACACTGGGAAGAAAAAAAAGATCCAACTCAAGTTAACGCGCTAATACAATCGTTTCATAATGTTCATTAAAAGAAAACCAAGGTAACAACATCTTTATGTAGCTTCACACCATCGGAACTGAAACAAGCATCCTTTCCCCAGTAACTACAATTTTATGTGTTTTTAAATATACAACGCTCTTGCTACGACTCATTTCAATAATACGAAACGCCTCATTTAGTACTAATAAAAACTGCAGTTGTGACAATTAAAAACAAAACAAAAAACTTCCACAAAATAAGCAAAAAGAAAAAGACTATCAGTTCTGGATGCATTGATTCAGCGAAATCCTGCAGGTGAGGCAGCAAGTCAAACGTCTGAGAAAGTAGTAAAACCAAAATAAAAGAGATTAAACTTTACATGCATGGAATGTGATAAAACGTATATTTTACTTTTTACATTTTGCTGTAGCAACTCGTTTTGTAATATTACACATTACTTGTTGAATTTTAGTCAGAATAGCAGACGATCACAACCGAATTCAAAAATAAACCAGGCGTCGACATCGCCAACCATCTCTCTAACGCAAACACCTAAAATGAATTTGGATCAACAAATGGAATTAATTAGAGCAGTTGGAAAACGGAAACAACAAATTCTAGAGAAATTTAGCAGCACAGTTACTCGGCGAACGAAAGACGACGAGCGTGGCAACTTTCCGCGGAGTTTACGGCAGATGCAGGAGGCGTGGCGGAAATTGGTAAAGAAAGCCAGAGACATGTATGCGCTCTTCTGAGGTCATGAACAACGAACTGGTGAGTCAGAACTACCCGCCCAATACACTTTATAGAGCTCATAGGGCCTTGTCTACGCTCTTAGTGAGGGTGCAGTCAAATACAAAAAAAAAAATTCCTCCATCTTCCCAAGGGGAACCATGGGGTGATGCGGAGCATCGCGGATCGTAATTAATTTATTCCCTTCTTGACTGATTTCTTTTGGCCGGCCGGATTTGGGCTGCGGCGGACGCGAGCGGCCGAGAAACGCTAGCAGCACGACAGCCGCAGAGTTGCGGGGAAAGCTCACCCCACTGGAAAGCCCTGGCGTGGCCGCTGCGACCCGCGCGCCCAAAACTATTCTCCTTTCACTCCTCCGGGGAACGCGCGCAGCTGTAGGAGCAGCGCGCTACAGCTGCTTATATTCACACTTGAAGGAGAGGAGACTAGAGGAGGAGAGTTGCGCATGCGCGCGCGGTGTGAGTAGGAGCGAACGCACGCGAAGTGCACGCAGCTGGTAGAGAGAGAGAGCGGAGAGAGTAACGCGCAGCTGTTGGAGAGAGGGAAGGAAGAGAGTTGCGCATGCGTAGTGTGAGTGCGGACTACGACGCCGACGCCGAAGCCGCGGGACATAGACCCGAGCAAGAGATGCTCCGCATCTAAAAACACGAGAGAGTTTCTGGCGCGATTTGAACCCGGAACTTTCACGCCGGGACGACAAGTAGCGACGCTCTAACCTCTCAAGGCGCGAGCCGCCGGCGCTGGCGGAGGTATATAAATATACTGCCACCGCTTTTATTTCGCGTGGTTTTTTCTTTATTTTGGGCTCATATTTACCCTCCCTGGCCGGAACTTTACCTGCCGCTCCTACAGTATAAAGGGGCGGTCAATTGGACTGCAGTTGAAAGTCCCTGCAGTCGGTTTCTCGCGAGCGAAATTAGGCTTATGTGCTTGAAGTGATACGGATTTCGCCGCCATTAGGCAGAGACGCTAGGTACTTCTTTGTCCCCAAGGAGCTGGTCACGTGACAGAAAAATCCCTTCTTGGCCGCAGCCGCAGCCGCGGCCGCAAGATGAGCAAACCGGGCCCAGGGTTTCTGTCATGGATGAAACGTTGCACGTAGCCGCTCAACGTCTATACAGGAGAGGGCGCTGCGGTCAAATGCGAATATAATCGCGTTAAACTCTTGCATGCATTGGCTCAACGTTTATAGACGAGAGGGCGCTGCGGTCAAATGCTCAAATGCGTATATAACCACGTTCCATATACAAATTCTCTTTCTGGACATGGATGAAAACGAACAAAAGGCTCGGCATGCTGCGGCTCAGCGTCTACGCAGACAAGCACCACCAGAGCTTCGCCCCAACCAACATCATTCACCACGTGGAGATGCGGTCAATTTTTTAATGGCCTGCTTGCCGTAGACGTTACAACTGAAAGACCTTCTTTGCCCTTTTCATCCCTCTCCAACCGACCATTCAAAAAATACTTAGCTCACAATATAACCAATCTCACCAAGCGGCGCATGTTCACATTAATAGCCTACCAAGATCGGTAATCTTGACGGTAAGCGGAATGCACGTTACAAAAGAACTGCGTAAGCTAGCCGTCAGGGGGATGGGTGGCCGAGTGGGCTAGATGGATGGATGAAAACGTTTATTGGAAAAGAACTCCGATGACCGAAGTCATCGCAACGCGGTGACCTTGTGGTCTGGCGTCGTCTTTTGGGGAAATCGGGGAAGGGGGTTTAAATGCAGGAGGTCAGGCCGCCTGTAGAGATATACTCTAATAGTGATCTCAGCACCCGAGTCTTTCGTTGGGAATCGCCCGCCGGGTGCGTCCAATCCCGGAGATTGCTCGGCCGGTCGATTTGTTCCATCTTGCTGAAGATGAGGCACCTGTAAGTTTTGAGACCTTCGCAGTCCCAGAGTATGTGGTGCAAACTGGGGCGCGAATCCTCCTCCCTGCAAAGTTTGCACCGGGGTCAGGTGGTACTGCGTAAGGGTGTTCTTTCTTGAGGGCATAGAGTTCGAATTTGTATTGGAGGTTAGGAGTCACTGCTCCGCCAGTGCGAATGCGCCGTAGCAGCACCATTTCTTTTCTTCGAAATGTGTCCTTCGGGATAGGGTGTTCCTCTGGGGACCAGGATCTTACTAGGAGGCGTTTCCTTGTTCGTTGGTCTAGGCGCAGTTCTTCAACGGGGTCGTATGTATCCTGGTCCTCATGAGGATTGTCGTTGCAATCGCTCGGTTGCGGGTGTGACGGGCTGACGTCCGAAGGCCGGGGCTGCAGGGACGGTTGCGTGAGGTTTCTCATCGCTCTGCTGCGCGGCTTCGTGTGCAAGCTCGTTGCCGGGTATTCCCTCATGTCCGGGGACCCACCTGACGCTGATCCTGGCCCCCTTGTTCCGGTATAGTCGGATTGCAGAGTCAAAGATTGCTTTTATGGTGGGACTTGCAGAGTACTTGTGTTGTCTAAGTTCTCTAACCACTTCTTGAGAGTCTGTATAGAGAACTAGCTGCTGGTCAGTTCCTAAGTAGGGTGTAGCCCCTTCAATGGCCTGCAGGACAGCCTTGAATTCTGCATATTCTGGTGTGTGATGGCCTAGGGGAGTGCCTTGGGTCACTGTCCAGGATGCGTGTTTCTTGAGGTAGGTGACTGCAGTGGCCCAGCCTGTGGTGCCGAGGCTAGCGTCTGCGTAAGCCACCATGTTGTTAGGGGTTGTTAGTATCTGTGCTAGGTCTTTCTTGTGTTGTCTTGCGTAATGTTCCCGGCGTTTCTTGTGTCTATCTGCATCCATGTTCTTAGGTAGGGGTTTGGAGCCTTCTGTCACATCGATGAGTTCCCATGGAGGGGGTCTTCTGGGGATTGGAGGATCTGCCTGGATTTGTACACCCATGAATTTCTGCAATCATCCTGCCTTCGTTCGTATGTTGTAGGCGAGAGGCTTGAGCGTCTCTCTGCTGCTGGATCAGATCAGCGATATCCGGGATGAAGATACACTTGGCCAGCTCTCTTTCTGGGTGTGTTTCTGGGAGTCCAAGAATGGTTCTTCTTGCTTCATTTAGCAAGGTCTTGAGTCGGTTGTGATGTCGCCGGGTGAGGGATAAAATCCCGCCGCATAAGTGATTTTTGAGACTAGCAACTGACATGACCAACTTCTTTGCAGTCTTTTCCCCCGCGCCGCCCATCTTGGGTGAGATGCGCTTAACCAAATTGATGCCTTGTTTCCATTTTTTAATTGTTTCGGTGATCCAGGCTGTGGTGTTCTTTGGCGAGTATCCAAAGCTCGGAGCACGTGGAGCGAAAGATCGCGCTAAGAAACCCAGGGATCCTGAGTTCAATCCCCACCCTCAGCTGCCCGTTTCGGATCTGGATGAGCATCGAACCGGCGTGTAAACGTGATATCACTGCAGCGTGATGCACGCTCTGAAAAAAGATAAATAAAATATCATGTTGCCATGATATCAGACGATAGAACGAGCTTCTTGCTCAAGGGCGTGCGACGGCTGCACGAGAGATGCCATGGCATCGAGATATTTTATTGATGTTTTCTCACCGTAGTGTCGTTTCGCCAGCAAGTGTTCGCCGCGGGTTGTCCGCGCGCGCATGCGCTCGTGAGAGGACTTTATCTAGTCGATTGCGTCTCCTTGTTAATCGCGCCAGTGCCCTTACCACAAAAGTATATCTTACACCACGGGTGAGACGTAGTATAGACGGGAAGAATATTGATGCACCCTACGTCGAATCAACGTCTTATTGTTGTGACAAGAGGTTTCAGACACTTGCTCGTTCAAGTCTCAAGGCGTGGAACGCATTGGTAATACGGTTGCAGACGAGTGGAGGTCGAGTTCCCTGCCGTCACCGTCTGCAACATGAACCCGTGGAGGAAGTCTAAGGTGTGCAACGAAGACAGCTTCGTCAGCAAGTCGGCCAAGGCGCTGATCAGTCAGCTCTGCAACAGCGTCCCCAGGAACGTCGCGGTAAGCGAGCATGAAACAAACCTGTCCACGACATAAAGGCGTTGAAATGCTCTTCTCAGCTTAACATATTTTATGCTGGAGTGCAAGTCTCGTCTCCTTATTGCACTGCGGTTGCGACGATCTTAGAACGCCGAGATATTATTGCCTTATAAAAAATAGTGGGTAGACCTCAAGGCATCTAGCATTGAGGCTCCACTTCATATTTCAATCAAAGCCAATCAGAGCTCAGCGTCGTTCTGACGTCACCGCAACTCCTGCGCAAGAAGCAGACGACTTTCTCTCGCATAGGCATCCTGCGTTGCACAAAGGGTACTGCCCTAGCCTACTATATACTGACAAAGCCTGGCAGAAGCGGCCGCCGAAACGGAAAACCCGGAGCGGCAGACAACAGATGAAAGGAGAGTCACGTGACTGGCATTCTCGCTGCGGCGAGACTCCGAAACCCACTTCTCCCGAGCGAACAACTGCATTCCGGGTCCTCGCCGCTGCAAAAGCTCTGTCGCTGACGCCCAGGTTCCTCAAGAAATGATATTTGATGCTCTGTGCTACCCAATCTTCGCGCTCCATATCTGCAACCGGGCACTTTATGGCTCCGTCGTCGAACTGCCAGGCTTTGTGAGTATAAAGGAGGCTATGTTACTGCACAAAGAGATTTGTTAGGACTTGTTTTGGGTAGACAAACTTCAAGCGTCTCAAACTGCCATATATGAAGAAGTGTGTATGCCTGGTGCGAACGCGATCACGTGAAAAATACAAAAAACAACCAAAATCACCTACGAAGCACAGGTCGAAACTGACACCGTGAATGCTGCCCCCTTCCTCACCCCCAAAACAAAACAACAACAACAACAACAACAACAACAACAACAACAACAAGAACAAAGGAACGCCGTTTTGCGTCTTAAACAAAATAGCGTCGGACGCCACATGTTCTGACGTCACTACTCAGAGACATGAGACGCGCAACCCTAGTGGTGGTGGGATCCAGCCAATTTCGACGCTGAAAGGCGTCTTTCCATTCTCCAGCACTACACAAAGAAAACAAAAAAGAAGCTCAGTAAAGGCGTTAAAGTAGTACGAGGCCCAATCAGGTGATTTTGTAGTGCTTAAAGTGAGGACGCCACAGTTTATTCTGAAACTTCGCCACAAGAGGCCTATATGGATATTAACTGTAGTAAAGAAGAAAACGAAAGCTTACGGTGACGTGAGAGCGACAAGCTATGATTGAAGGATTGTGGGTAGACGCGAGGTTAGCTGCCTTGGTTACTACCCACTTTTCTTCCTCCAATCAAAGCAGATGCAAACAATTCAATTGCTCTGTACAGGGTATGGCGTTCGAAGGCCAAATTTCGAACGTGATCAGCTTTCTAGTACAGGTCCTGCGCGAAAAGCAGATGACGCTTTTGTTGGGTTTGATTGCAGGTAGACAGTAGATCGGTCGACGCACGGGTAGGTAGCCTTGATGTTTTCAAATTTTATTCAAATGCGTTTATCAGTGGCGCAGATTATCTTGTAAACATTGTGGGGATTTGTCCCACCGCTCGCCCGCAAGAAAGACATGCGCAGGACAACGAAAACACATCTTTACTATACCTGTTTCATACTTAGCGTGCAACGCCGTCAAAGCTACTGGCGCGAGCGCGTTGCTTCATCTATGGTTTTGTTTGCGCGAGAACGCGTGCAAATGATCAACGCGATGCAAGCACTCACGCTCGCGCCAGTAGCTTTGACAGCGTTGCACGCTAAGTATGAAACAGAGTATAGGTTTGAGCTAGCGCTTCGAGTCCCTGCCGCCGAAACCCTCGTGAGCCACGCACGCAATCGTTCGAGCTCGGCCCCGTGCCCGTGGCACGCTCCTGTCAGCGCGACTAACACCCCGCTCGTCGCTCTCCACACACTCCCCCCCCCTTTCCGCGTTAGGAACTGTTCTCAGTGCTGTTCGTCGTCATCAATGCTTATGGCGACCCTCCGCAGCATCTGCTGGTGACGGGTCTGCGTGGCATGAGGGGTGGAGGAGAGGAGGACGGAGCCTCGATAACTGCGATGGCGCGGGTAAGGTCGTCCTCCTGCATCCTTTCGAGGTGTAAGATGGCTGCCCTTGTGGCGCCTGCTGACTCCCTGTGAGCGATGAAGTACCCCAGCTCTGTGGGTACGGCGGTGGATTTCTGGCACCTCGCAGAGCGGGCACAGGAGTCGGCGCTCGTCCTCCGGTAACTTTGTGGTGGGTTTGCCGGGCGGTGGGTGTTCATCGTGAAGCTTCCTGAAAGCGTCTCGGCACTTGGGCGTCCATGTCAACTGTCAAGGGCGCGGCTGGTCGCGCCAAGCGAGGCTGACGACCAGGCCACTGGGTGTCTGTGGTTGTCGAGGGTGCCCCAGGTGGCCGTAGAGCGCCGGTAGGATCGTCCAGATACCCGGCGCAAGTGGTTGTTCGGGTTGTCTGTTCCCCGGCTGGTAGCGGCGTCTGGGTCGCCAGTGCCGGGTTGGCGATGGAGACCGTCTGGCAGCCTGATTGACTCGCGGCATGCTTGAAATCAATAATAAAAAAACACAAGATGTTAGTAATGTTCATTACAAAAAAGCCAAC
Organism: Ixodes ricinus; assembly: GCA_037355805.1. Lineage (NCBI taxonomy): Eukaryota > Metazoa > Arthropoda > Arachnida > Ixodida > Ixodidae > Ixodes > Ixodes ricinus. Next base: position 22,795 of record JAZHYW010029881.1, on the reverse strand, counting down.
GTCTTCTACGTAAACGCAGCAACAGGTGAGCTGCGCTCGCGAGAACCGTCATAATGTATACCGCGCAAAATCGCGCGCAATCAATCAAAATAGGTGGTAAAATGCTGGTTCTCGGCTAAACCCATTGTAATCCTCTTATGATCTCTGTCTCCGTCACCAACGTCGAAGTCTTCGAGGTAGGCGGTAACCAAGTATACAGCCAGATCAGCAACACTTCCCACCTGCGAGATAGTTCATCAGCCGAATCATAATACTGCTGAGGTTGGTGACATGAACAGGTCCCGTAAGTCGACCAGACTCATAGTCGACGAGCGTGCAACGCAGGCGTGAAGCTTTCTCACGTACTCTATATGGACCGGCCCATTTATCAGCCAGGGATGCCGGGAAACTCTGGCGGCGTTACTAAATAGGTGTGTCCGGCGCAGCACCAAGTCCCCAACAAGTGGAATTGACATCCGGTGACTCGGTTGTACTGCTCAGCCTGTTGCAGTCGGGCGACGTCCAAGCTCTCCCGGGCATCACGAACGATGTCCCTGAGTCTCCGTCGTAGAATCCTGCAAGCTGGCTATAGAGAGAGCAGCACCCGGATCGTCGGCAGAATAACTATTTTCCAGCTGGAAAGTCAGCTCCTTGACAAAATTAAGGCGCGCGGGTGTGAAACCGGCAGATCGGTTGACCGTGGTTCGTTGCGAACGCGAGTTCTGGAAGCTTCTGCATCCCAATCACGGCGGCGTCGGTGAGCGCGATCAACATTTTGAGACGTTAGCGAACGCAACGGAAATAACTCAACCAACTTGCTAAAGTGGTCCGTGACGACCAGAAGTACTCGCTGCCACGAGGGCTGCATGGGAAAGGGCCCATGACATCGACGGCAACGCATTCCCATGGGGATCGACTCACAACGGACTGCATCAGACCAGGGGTTGACCTCCACGCGGCTTGGCTTTTGACAAACCGGGCATGACCGCGCATACCTTAACACGTCCTGACGAATGCCTTGCCAAGTAGCAGTGCGGCTTAACTTCTGAAAAGTCTTACAGCCACTACGGTGACCGGCCAGAGCGGAGTCGTGGTAATATTTAATAAAAGACGTGCGAAGTCGGCGAGGTATCACGGCTCGGAATGGAGTATCTGTGGGGTCACCCTCCTCGTCGTCGATATGAGGTATATACCGTAGTAGGAGACCATCTTCGGCTAGCAAGTACGAGTCGAAACCCATGTCAGCGGTTTCTGTTGCCACGCCGGTCACGTGAAGACAACCACTAAGAGACCCTGCGACAAAGCCCGTCGTCCTTCTGTGCTGCACGAAGCTCTATTTCGACTGATCAAAGTACCCCAGCGCGAGCCAGCATTTATCGCAGCCACAACATTGGCATCCTCGTGCACGTGCTCTCTCGCCGAGTGGCGCGCACGACAAAGCGTCTGCTACTTGTGTTTTGTGAGCCCGCTTGTGCACAGTGGTGTAGCCATATTTTTGAAGCGTAAGTGCCTAGCGTGCTAATCGTCCTGCCGGATTCTCCAGCCGCTGAAGTGAGCGATAAGGCGGCATTATCCGACTGGATCACAGAGCGCGCGCCATCAAGATACATGTTGAATTTCTGCAGGGCGAATATGATGGCTAGGCACTCAAGCTCGCAAACGTTGTAATTATGTTGAGCTGCTGTCAACGTATGGCTAGCAAACGCTACGGGTCGTAAGACACCATCAAAGTCTTTGAAGCAGCACAGCACCCAAACCGTAGCCGCTCGCATCGGCTTGCAGTACAAACGGGCGGTTGAGGACTGGGAGCTTCAAAGATGCTGTTTCAGCAATAGCTCTAGACAGTTGGCGGAAAGCATTTTGCTGTGCCTCCGTCCAACGCCACTTGACGCCTTTGCGCAGCAGTTCGTTCAGAGGCCGCGCTATCTCTGCACAGTGGGGGATAAACTGGCGGTAAAATCCAACCATGCCAAGAAATCGCTGCAAACTCTTTGCATCATGGGAGGAGGAAACTCGGCTATTGCCTTCAGCTTGTCCTCGTTAGGGCGAAGCGCTCCATTGTCGATTACAAAACCGAGCAGGTTAATCTTAGATGTTGCCAGTTGCATTTTTCCTGGATGAACTGTCAAACCAGCATTCCGCATGCGCTCGAGAATAGTCCGAGCGCTCGAGAATAGTCCAAGAATAGGCCCTCGTGAGCCACGGCACGAGATCGTTTCAGCTCGCGCCCCGTGCCCGTGGCACGCTCCTGTCGGTCACCGCAGCGCTACTCGTCTCACCTTAGTATGGACTATTGTTAGCCGCGCGTGCTAAAAGCGGGAGCTAGCATTCGTCCACGCTTAGCATGGATTAACACACGAATGGCGATGAAGCGGTTAGCCTTGACCGTCGCTGACTGATGAATTGCTGCACGAGCGTTGGCAGCGCCGAGGCTTCATTCGAAGCTAACTATTCGCGCTTTTAGCACGCGCTGCTAACAATAGTTTATACTAACGTGAGACGAAGTATAGTTGCTTCGAATGAAGCCTCGGCGGCTGCATCGAGCGCTCGCGCAGCGAGTGCTCCAGAAAAGGCAGTCAAGGCCAGCCGCCTGCGCTAGCACAGCATTCGCGGTTAGTCCACGCTAAGGTGAGACAAAGTGATACAACTCTCCAAGGTGTAGCTCCACTTATGTAAACATTGCGAACATCAGTGAAAATGTAAAGCACGGGTGAAAACGCAAAGTTGTGCATGGAGAATCTAACGAGAGATGGCGAAGCATGTAGGTATTGCAGTGTTGTAGGCGTTACCGAAAAAAAGTAACTAAATACGTTACTCGTTACTTGCAAATAAAGTAACGCGTTACCGACCTACGTTACCTCAAAATAAAAGGAACGCGTTACTGTTACCGTTACTGATAAAAGTAACGCACGTTACTGTTGCGTTACTTTTTATTCACGAACTAAAACATTTGCTGTTTCGACGTTTGATATGTGCGTAAGCGCCATAGCTAAAATATGTCCATGTCCACGTGGGTCCGGAGAGCCACTCACACGCTCTGTTGGCTGTCGGTCAATCGCTCAAGGCCTCCTCCGTTTTTCAAATCCCGAAAACGGGAAAGGAATGACACGAAGGTGTCATCCTCTTTCCCAGCGGGAAGCGAAACGGCAGGCTTCGACGCAGGAATCTCCCAAATCCACCCGAAGCCGGACCTCTTTGGCCTTCCAGCAGACTTGTGCCCGTTACTCCACAAGAAGTAATTAATTAGAATTACAATTACTTGGCCTAGAAAGTAGTGGATTACCGTTATAAATTACTCCCCGTAAAAAGTAACTGATTAATTACTTCGTTACTTTTCTCAATTACTTTTGCGTTACTTTAAAGAAACACGCAAAATACCTGCAATATCTGCTGCGTGTTTGCGGGGGGAATTTCGGGCCCCATCAATAATAAAACAGATTTAGTACTATATCTACCGATTATTTTTAGATAATAATTTTAGAACGATGGATCTATAAAGCTGTAAAGAACTGGAACAGGTGTTTGATATAAACGAATCTAGCGCTGTCCACCCGGGACAGAACTGAATCCCATGAACATGCGACGAATGCACATGGGCGGCGGAGGCACGCACACCATTCGAAATATGACATCAGCAAACTTTAGAACACGACTCTCCTGAAGATGTTGTTTTTCTATGGTTGCTGCATATTGCCTAAATAGGAACTGGTTTAGCCACTAAAACCAACTCGCTGTGAGACCTACATGCGGTACTTGCGTTTGGGCAGATTTCAAAGAGTTCCGCTCGCTGAAGGCTGTTATCCGGCCTTGATCCACTTGACGTTTTTTCTTGATCATCAAACTAATCAAAACCGAAACTTCACACGCAATATTAATCCACAATCTTTCAGCTAAGCTGATTTTTCCGGTTAGAAATTATTTCAAAAAAGCACCATTGTCAGTGAACAGCAGGCTTCAATGTATCTCACACGTTTACAGCCGCCTTACGCTGCCTTAACTCCTGTGTCCAAGTCAGCCACTGTTTATTCTCAGAAAACTCGGGCTGTGTTCCCTTTCCCTAAAATGTCGGAGTAAGTTCCCGTAGGCACAATCCGCTGACGAGAACCCCAACATTCTCGTTTCTGAGAATATGGGTTCAGCTTCGAACTCCCAAGCCATTTTGGCCGTGCTCCCCGGCCATCTTATCGCCTCCTGTCAAAAGTTACTGTGTGAACTAACAGTAGTGTTGATGCTACATTTTCTTCTGTTCCAATGAGCTGCTGCCAACACTTCCCTTATGTTTGTGGCTTACGCATCCGCTAGTGCAAAGTCAAGTGACAGAAGCCACAAAGCTGGTTGGTCCAGCCAGTATTTAGCTTTCACAGCGCTGTCAAAAATAAACAAGATCAAGGTCTCGTTACAATTTTTTTTTGGTCTGGGGGTTGTGTGTGTGTAGGCATAACATCGACAAACAAAGGACGGTCTCGTGTGACAAAAAAAAATGCTGATTGGTTTTTGGGGAACAACACGCGGGGGTGGGGCGGAAAGGAGGGGGGGGGAGGGGGGAGCGGACATACGCAGCACGGTCACAGTGTCCACGTTCGTACTCTTCACGACCCCCACGCGACGGTTTTATGGGCCATTAGTTTTCTGCTCTTGTGTGCGCTCGAAGCAGTCCGTTTGTTTTAAAGTCAAAGCTTGTTGCCTTCTTGTAGACAGTCGAATCCTCCCAGCCTGGCTGACCGTACGAACGAGTCCAGAAACGGGCTCTGGCTGGGCTGTCGCGGTTTCCGTGAATTCCTTTCCCTCGCCAGAACTCTCTTCACGAGCAATCCCCGACTTCTGTTACCATGCTAAAAGCGCCAAGGCCGTTGCATCGCCCTTCTTCCACTCTATTTTTCCTTTTGACGGGGCGGAAGAATTGTAACGAGTAATTTCAGTAACACGTTACTGAAAAAGTAATGAAATTAGATTACAAATTACATTTTCAAAAAAGTAACGGATTAATTACAAAATTACTAGAAAAGTAATTAATTACAAGTAATTCCGTTACTTGTAACGGATTACTCCAAGTCTCGCCTTCCAGCCGAGGCGACGGCGGTAGCGAGGTCAACGAGCCGCGGGAGAAAACCAGTGGCAGGTGGCGTGTGACGTCAAATCTGAATAGCACCGACGTCAAAGAAAAGTGGAGGACAGCGTCATTTTTTGACTAAGGAATTTATGACTGGAGCACTTAAAAAAGACAAAAAAGAATTAAAATTTAATTTTTTTAAGTTCTAGGAAGTAAAGTAACGTAACGTAATTTCGTTACACGTTACTCAAAATAAGTAACGTAAGTACGTTACCCGTCACTTCTTTGGAAAAGTAACGAGTACGATACAACGTTACCAAAAAAACGAACTCGTTACCGGTAACGCCATTACTTGTAACGCGTTACCGCCAACACTGAGGCATTGAAATACACCACGACGGTGGCGGTTGATCAGACTGCGAATAATCATCGTGCAATCTAACTTTCAAAATATTACCACCGTAAACAAAAATAAATCTTCAGGCAAATGCGATTTTGCGAGCCTGCCGCAAACGCGCAGCTCAGCTGTTTTTACTAAAGTCCCTCGATACTTCTTTTACAAGTAACGACAACCAATACAAATGACAAAGCACATTCCGCTGGAACAAAATGGCGGCATTCAGTACAAACCTATGCTGTGCGCCGCCATTCGATTCCTAAAACCTGCACCGTCACGCAGTCGGCGCTTCAAAAAATGTCGCTACTTGTAGGAAGCTCTTATCTAGGAACTTCAGTTTTTACCTACCTGTGGCGCCACCTCTCGGTAGCGACTACAAATACAACTCACGTGGCATCTCAGTCGTCTCTCTAGGTGCCCGTTTTTAAAATGCTGAAGTATGTTGTATTCGTACTCATTATTGACATCATAGAGCTACACCTTGAAGTTTCACAACAGGAAATGTACCATTAAAATCACCATTAAGCTCCAGTCGCACTGCGAATACATTATACATTAGAAAGTTTACAAACACTGCCCGCAGCCAGTTTCATGTACGAGGGCGGACCAAAATGTAACAGGAATAAATTTATGGAAGGTGGTACGTTCGTAGTACCAGCTCTCGCCGCTAGCAGCGCTTAGCGGCACCCCTCCCGAGTCAGTTTGCCGACCGGCGTCGTTTCCTGAAGTTCTAGAGTCATGTTTCGAATATTTTCCCCAAACGCTTCAAAGTCATTCCTCGTTTTTTGCAATTTCTGATTTGAAGGACCTTCCTCATCCAAAAAACGTTGTCCTTTCTGGACCTTTCTTATACGGGCGAACAGGAAAAAGTTACACGTGGCGAGGTCCGGTAAAAGGGAAGCGGTGTCGTGCCATTTGTGTTCAACAAATGTTGCGCTCACAGGAAAGTGTTTGCTGGTGCGTTGTGGCAATGAAACCACCGCTACTCCCTTTCCCACACATTGGGGCGTTTCTGCCTCACTGAGTTGCGCAAGCGTCGCAGATCTACCAGATAAAACACCTGATTTACAATTTCACCTGGAGGAACAAACTCAGAGTGAACAGTGGCGAAATGTTTTCGATGTTATCATTACTTGAGGAGGTGGAGGGTCGCCCTGAACGAGCTTGGTCGGTGATCAATAATAATTCGCTGGTTTAGAAGCGAAAAAACCACTCGCAGACCTGCGATTTCTTCCTATCATCTTCTTTGTAAGCTGTCTGAAACATTATGAGAGTTTTCGCTGCCGTTTTTACCTTAAAAAAAAGAGCAGGTTTTTAAGGCCGCACGTTGTTCCTTCAAGTAAAACATTGCAAAAAAAAAAATAATTTTTGAAGCATTTGGGGCAAAAATCACAACATGCAGCCAGAACTTTAGCAGACGACGCCGGTCGGCAAACTGGCTCAAAAGAGCATGCCGCTACGCGCTGCTAGCGGCGGAAGCTGGTACTAAGAACGGCCCACTCTCCAGAAAATCCTTCCGGTTACTTTTGAGTCCCCCGTCGTTTAACTGTCCTGTCATATTGGTCAGACAAAATAAAAAAAAGAACTGTTCGGAAACATTTTTAAGCATACACGTGCATGAATTGCAAAAATACTTCGAAGGTGGTTGAGGCATGCCCTAAGATAATTCCGTCATCGTGTATATGATACATGACGAGCAGTCTAACCGCAGCTCGAATGTAAAGGTACAGCTCGCTAAGTAAAGAAACCAGTTTTTTCGGCTTACTTTACTGTGAGCTTCGTGATCAAAATACATTTCAGTAAGAAAAATATAGGTTTATATGAAAAGGAAACACTTTTTTTAGCCCTGTGGTTTTTCTTGCAGACTTCAGATAGCTTCCAATGTCACCGCGTTCCTACACGCGCTCTCTTGTCTCGTGCCCGTGTTACAGATGGACAAAGAAGACCTGGCAATGACTCAGAGGTTGAAGGCCTGGATCGCTGTCGAACAACGCCGCAATTTGAGTCGGGCCGAGCGGATGGGTCACCAGATTGAGGACATGATACTCGAGTGCCGGGTTCATGACGGAGACTGCCTCAGCACTCAGTAAGACATCCACATAGTCTGCAATACGCGCATAGCAGAAGTCACTCGAAGAGGTTTTCAGAACGCTGCAATGAACCATCTACGAACATTCCGACCGACCGAAAGCGAAGGATTAAAAAAAAAATGTATGCGAACTTTCTGCGTTTTCTTTCTTCTTTACGCAGAATCTGCCACGTGAAACTTTAAAGATTAGAGAGAGAGATAGTGTGGTGCAGCAACACCTCATAGATTGAGGAAGGGTAACCCCGTGTCGGAAGGATAACGGTCGCGAGATGCATGGTCAGACGGACATAAAGCTGGTCTTTAATATTTATACGGTTTGAGGTTATTCTGCTTTCTGCTACGATATAAGACAGATTATGTCAGAGATGAAAGTTGTTCAGTGCTGTAAAAGTGCTCAGCTATACTTTATCTTACCCTCCCAATGGCAAAGTTACCTTCCGCAGGGTTCAATGAGTTGCCAGTTAAAAGACATGTGAATACTGATGCGCACGCCTGAGCGATATGTCGAGGAGCATCTAAATGGCTTGTAACCGGATCCGGATGCTTGTAACTATTAAAGCCAATGGATCCAGTGAGCTCAGTAGCTACGGTTTTGGTCCGTTGTAAGACGAGACGAAGTATAGAATATTTAGCGTGCACGTACCATGCATTTGGAATGGCATGAATAACTGAAACAATCGCAGTCCGGCAATTTCTACTTTCTATACGTCCATTCCGCCCTTGTCTTTTCAGCTTGTTGGACCTTCGACTGGTGTCGCGTTACGGGAACTGCTACTGCTTGGGCTGCAACAGCAGTCGTTTCAGCTGGCTGGCCATGCAAATGTCAGATCCCGAGCAAGGTGACGTGAGATACCATTTTCTATGCAGTCGACAAATGTCAATGATGTCAGGTAGTAAGCTGGGCTGGTCGTAGACAGAAGGCGGGACAAAAATTGGCTGCATGTTTGGTAATTTTCCAAAACGCATGCATTGGTGCGGCCGACAGACATAGCGCCGGCCGCTTTCCTCTCCAGCAACACGTCCCCCAAGACGGCAGGTCGGGTATCGACCCCCGGTATAGATGACAGTAATGTTGTGAAGTCTCTTTTACTAAAATATTAAATTTTTTTAAACTAAATTAATATTGCCAAATTTAGAACATCACTGAAGACGCGATGTCGGCGCCTATCCCGGCCGCTGGTTCCAAGTCGTCTCGCCTACTGCAGGCTTGTGCATGGTCTGCTGTGCGTCCTCCTCTCTTGGCACCTCCACGCAGTGCATTGCAAACACCGCCTAGAAGACAAGGCCGTAGTGCTGACCTATTTGCGTCACCAGCGATGGCTAACACTATATACAGATATGAAACGACTGCTGCGTCAGCTATCGATCTTGAGTTCAGTTTGAGCCAACGTTACTAGATGACCTGAGCTGTGGAACTCCAGCGGAATGGGGTACCCCCCTCACTCACTCCAGTCCGCGTCCCGTCGTTTGAAGCGCCATCTAGATTTTCGTTTCATAACTGTGTTTTCCATAAAGCCCGGTGGAATGCCATCTAGGCACTGTGCTACGAAATGTTAGTATTCCATAGAATACACTGCAGTTACCATAGCAGCCGTACGGCACGTGGAACGACGGGAGGCGAGTTGAGGTGAGTAAGGGGGTATTGCTCGTGCGTGCATCGTGTATGAACAGTTCCGTAAATGAGCTAATCTAATAACGTTGGTTTGAGCTCAACGCTGACGCCATCGTGGTGTTCAATCTGTAACCAGCGTTGGCCTTCGCTCATGACAACATCTCTATCAGCACTACGCGCGGCTTTGTTATCTAGGAGGTGTTGGCATTGCTCCGTTGGCCGAGGGGTGAGCGGTGTTCTTAAGCGGGCAAATCGGGTATCGGCCCCTGCGGCGTGGGGGCTTCTGAGAGTGCCGGCTGGGGAACGTGTTGGGGGAGAGGAACGCGGCCGCCACCATGACTTTCGGCCGCACCACGACACTCATTTAAATGTGGCAGATTTATAAGGTCATGGCTTCTGAGATTTATCGCGCGATGTCCAAACGTTCGGCCTGCCCAATACAAAAAGCGAGCCCAGCCAATTCTCTTGATCTCTGCATGCGCGCGCTTATAACCAAACCAGAAACAGAATCGCCTCAAAGCACGCTGGCAAGTGTGAGCCCGCACCATGAAGCTTTCGTTATTGTTGTTCTCATTATCAGAAAAGATACAGGTAAATCGCTCTCTGTTGATTCGTAATTTTTATTGGCTGCTGCTATCTTTTTGCTGTTTCGCTGGAGGATACCTCAGAATGCAAGATTTTGTGAGAATCTATATTTGTCACCTCCGGATACTTTCTGGGCCGGCGGCGCAGGCATAGAAATAGTTTTGTCTTCAGGCATGAGAACACCTTGCTGAACTTCACTTACGTGCAAGACATTAGTTTTACACCTTTCGCACCTTGAAAATATAAATCGTCAAATTTAGATCAACTTCTTCCTTTCGAAATGTGTGTGTGTGTTGCGGCGAGAGGGGGTAGCACATTTCGCGCTGCTCTTAGGTTCCGCAGACCCACGATAATGGAGATAATGATAATTCGCGGCTATGTCATTGAATTGTATGATTTGGTGGCGAGCGCCACCGCGCGCCCTGCAGTAACAGTCTCTACCGCGGGAATGCAATGGCCTGAGGAGCACAGCCAGCGCGCGAAAAATCTCGGAGGCCATGATAAGATGGGTGCTCTTAGATCGGGTGGTGCCTAGGGCAGGATGACTCTTAAGCCGGGGTAACACTGCATAAACGTCATGCATAGGACAACCGGCCTACAGATTCGAACGTGAGTCTACGCGAGATCCGTGCTTCGAATGCCGCATGGCAATGAGCTTAACTTGGCACGCTGCATTTGAACCACGGAAATTGCTGTGACTCTGTGTTTGCAGACTGTCTTTTGTATGATGTATGAGCATTGTGACCCCGGCTTTAGTCTTTCAGTGCCTGGGATGGGTGGTGGTGACTAGGACAGGGTATTGTGTGGAAACAGATTACGGCACACCATTGTCTCTTTGTGACACTGCGCGCTCTTCCCTTTGCGCTGAAATCTTTGCGCTGAATGTTCTGGGTCACAAAGAAAGGGGATCGCGATTTCCTGTCCTCTTTAATTCTCGTTCCGAGCGCTCTTTCTGATCTACATATTTCTGCGCCTCTCGTCCCTGCCCGTTATAACCCTATCCGCTCCATGCGTTTTCTCACACCACCTGCTTCTCCTCCTCCTGTTCCTGCGTGCTGGGTTGGTTGACAATGTAAACCTACCGCTTTAATGCCGCTTCAGTAATGCTCGCACACGCGCTGTAGGTCTTCAGATGTCGCTGAACATGGAGCCCGACGAGTTCCTTCCGCTGACCGTAGAAGCCGGCTTCTACGTGATGGTTAACCAGGCGGGCGCTCGGGAAGAGGTCTTCGACAACGCCGTCTACGTCCCGCCGGGAGCTACGACCTACATCGGCGTCTACAAGGTATACACGCGAGAATGGCAAGGAATTTTCAAAATAAATTTCTTGCATGAATTGCTTTGGTTTGTTAGCGACAACCAAAAAGATTGCATTAGAGTCTTGATGCAGGCGAGTTGGTTCATAATAGTCAAAAATAAACAGCGAGCGAAAAAAAAAGTACAGACAAGAAGAGGGAAGTTGCGAACGCTTCCAGCGCTTGTGTTGTTCGAATGTTCCCTTTTTTCTTTGTCTGTACTTTTGAGCGCTTTTATTCCCGATTACAAAGAGATTTACATAGGCGATTACATCTCCGGCAAAACGACAATTATGGAACGCGTGGTCCGAAAAGAACGCAGAGTTTTTGATCGAATGCGCATACTTTAAATAGAAAAATTTCCGTCAGAAAAGTTTGACTCTGAAGTTAAAACAAATAAAGTTATTCACAGTCATAGTTGCGCTTTCCAGCTTCGCGGATTTTAGCTAAATTATGATCTTTTTCACGTAAACATCAGGATGTTCAAAATCTTATATTTTATTAAAGAGTAGGTTGAGCTACCTGAAGGAAACCTGACGGCTTAGAACGAGTCTGGCTGACGATACAAATCGGGACTGTAATTGAGAACAACCATAATCCTCCCGGGCCGGATTGTCTGTAAAAATGGGTATTTCTTCCTGCGGTTAAAATAGCCGCAGGAGAAATTTTCAGCTCACGTGACCGGCTCTGTGGTGAGAATGTTGCTAGCGTACCAGTCGATTTCGCTCAGCAAACGTAAGCCTTACTTGTCGTTTCCCTTAAAGGGATCATGAGAAGAGAACATATCTGCCTGTTCTCAATTTACTTACATTCATTAAACCATAAAGATGTTTATTTCTAAGCATTACACTTAAATATTATGTCTGTCTTTTATAAATTGCATTTGAAATTCCTGCTTTTCGGCGTTCGTGAAACGGCAATGCGATATTCTTCGGAAGTATGAGCAACAGAACGTTAAGATGGCTATCTAGAATGTTTAATAGATATTCAACCTTAGTTAATCTTCAGAGGATAAATTGAGAACAACAATAACAGTGAGTTATTTGGGGAGTTCCCGGATTAGTTGGACGATACTACGTCACGTGATAGGGCTACAGTTCGGTTTTAAACATTTTTTTTAAATAAAGACAAAATCATGAGAAATTGTTGAACGGATTTCGCCAAGGAATAAACCCGGTGAACAGTGGCAATCAAGATCCGTTTTCCAAATGTGCAACGCTTTTACCACCGACAGCTCAAGAAAGGCCGGGCTTGACTCACTGTGTTCACGAGTGTTGCCTTGGAATTTGTTCTTCGACCTTCTTAACGGCTCAAGCTGCAAGCTCGTCGGCTGCTACGCGATAATCAGATGCTAATGACTCGCCACGCCCGGCGTCGCTTAAGCTGTCGGTGCTATTGACTGATTCATAGCCACATTTTGGTACTATGCATGACTGCGGCAACACTCACATCTGGGATATTACGAGGGTGGATGCAGAATTATCCGCACCCCTGTGATCTTAGCATTTCTGTCGACCTTATCAGCGATTTTGGTATGTTGTCGCCTTCTCTCATTCACTGCTATGTAGGTTTGAACGAGTTACATCAGCTCCATTGGCGACTGCGGTGCGAGAAACAACAGCCGCTCCAGTTGTGCGTTCAGTGAATGAAGAGCAGCGTGCAGTGATTAGGTGTTCGGGGTCTGAGGGCTCTTCTGGCTCCGATGTTCGTGGAAGACTTTCCGCAGAGTGTGGACCAAGTTTTTTGTTACCAAAAAGTGCATTTGAATGCATGCAGAGGTTTAACGGAAAAACGGACATGTATCAGTCACGAAGAAGGAGGCAGGACGCCTGTCTACGTCCATGACAGATAACAACATTCAGTGTGTGCATTTTTTTATTAAGTGAATAGGGAAGCTTGTTGACAGATGAACGAAGTTTAGTTAAAATCTTGGGAGTTGTGTTTGAAAATGATTTATTGGGTTTTTCTGAAAGTTGTTTAAAATAAACTTTACAGCCAGAGTGCGAATAATTTTAGAATCACCCACATATACGTTCAACAAAAGCAGGAGGATGCGGTATCTGTTTGTCGTTAAGAACCTCCTCGGATATGTGCAGAAATATGGATCACTGAATACCCTCTGTGGATAGTTGAGCTTGTTGGAGGCTAAATTACGAAAACGAAAGTGGGACATAGAAAACAATATAGACGTCTGAATTATCTTCTATGTCCCTTTATGTTTTCAGAGCACTCTTTCTTTCGCTGCTTTCAGTCGACCTCTCAAAACCTTGAGCCACCTTACAAGAACCCCTGCCAGAAAGATTGGCCCGAGGAGCTCAAGAAGTACGTCGCCCCGGGAGTAGGGTACACTCAACGAGTGCGTACAGAGTGTTTTGAACTAGATGCCTTATAGACGCTTGCAAAAAAATAGTCTAAGCCAGTGCGACGGTTGCGGGGACGTCACGGTATCGTAGAGTGTAGGCTACATGCAGGTTTGGGAAGTACTTTAATTAGGCATATTGTGCATAATGTACTACTTCAAAGTACTCCTTCAAGTTGGTTTAGAAAAGGAGTACTTTTCTTTAAATACATCCTCTGAGTAATTCATTTAAAGTATTTTTCTGGCACTTCCCGAGAAATGTAATAACTCCCGACATAAAAGTACATTTCCTGAACTTGGTCTTTTCCTGTAATTTGCATCACAAGATGATGCTTTGTCAACAAATAACTGCCTTATAAGTTGATTGTGTTAAATACTTGGTTAGCGAGAGTAAGAGAACTACAATGTGGCCATTTGACTTCATCCAATATCCTCCTCCATTTACTAAAATAACTCATCGACCCCCGATTACCCCTAGGACAAGGCGTGTTAGTTAAATAAACACTGTATAGAGGAATGAAAGTAGATCGTAAACGATTGTGTTAAGGAGTACTTGTGCTTTACTTTGTGAGAAGATTGTATCATAGCACTGTAACTAGATTGCGCACGGTGTACCTACCACTTCACTTGAAGTTCATAAACTCTAATTTACTTGGCACTTCACTCGAAGTACTTTTTTAGATATGTACTTTACCCAACACTGGCCACATGTTTGGTGGCGCTCTCAGCACTGAAAACTTCGTTCTAAACAATCTCGCGGTTTTTAGAGCTAGACGTTTCCTGTAGCGTGTCGGGTAACAAATGACGTCAAGTTGCTGCGTATTCGTGCTGCTGAGGCTGAGGCAATATCTCCTCGTTAATAAAACCGAAGTGCTGAAGTGTCCGCGTCAGCTAAAGAAGACCAAAGCGGGGCGCAGACTGGTCACGACTGCTGCGTCAGCGTTCGGACAAAACTCGCGTTCAGTCGGCGAGGACACAAGACCCGGCCGAAAACTGACGCCGCGGTAGTCCCTAATCTCGTCTTCAAGGGACGTCGAACATTTAGCACTAGGGCTTTGCCATACGTTTTAATTAATTGTTTTTGGGAGTTGAGTAACTGAGATTGAGTCGAGGGAGCCGATGTGAGATTGAGAGAAAGCAAGATTATATATGTATATATATGAGCAGCGATCGCGGAGTTTTCGAGAACGAGCTATACTTTTGGCTATATTGTAAATATTGTGTAAATACACTGCATATTAAAGTGATGCTGAACCGAAATTTTGATTCCACAAAACACGCGGCAAAAGCTTGCAATGGGATGCTACAAACACCAAAACATCATTCATACACTGATATCTCGAACGGATGACCGTATGTTTCAAAAAAAGGAGGCGCATTTGACTGATATGTGTACGTCTCGTTTCTCCGAGGAGTGGGATCGGCCTCGCGTCTTCTCTGCTTCGCCGCCTTGAGGGGGCGAAGCGAAGAGAGGAGAAAACAAGATATCTTCACGTCACGCGCCTCGTCGGCCTGGTTCAATCTTGACCTCTTTTTCCGAACATCCGGCCGTTCATTCTAGATATCGCCTCACGAGTAGTGTTGTCTGGATTGTAGTGTCCCACCTACATCTCCTGCATTGTTTTTTTAAATCTAAATTTCGGTTCACCATCCCTTTAAACCAGTTTTATACTTGAAGCGTCACCGTGCTTGCATCACCAACGAAAACAAGGAGCAACGTGAGCGGCAGTGGTATCTAGTCCGGGCATCGCCAACAGCAACGCGCCAGCGGGTGTCAACGATCCTATCGTCGTACGCTATACCTATAAAGTGTTAAGGAAAATTACATATAGGACTAAATTTCAAGAGATAGAGATATGTGCCGCATGCCATAGTAATAGTAAGACACCAGAACCTGTGGTTTCGAAGTGCACGTTGTCACCCTCTCTGAAGGTCCTACCCTCCCTGAAGGGGTTACGGATTTCGCGGAGGTGCTGGGTTCAGCTGGCGCGGATGGAAGAACGGAGGAACAAAGGGTTACAAACACTGCAAGGAGGTTAGAAGATTATTGAACAAATCTAAACATTTCAATAACAAAAAAAGGGTCGGGTAGGTGATTTAACGAGAGACAAACGTTATCGTGAGACTTAAAGAAGAGATGTGCAAATGTTTCTTGGCTAGGTGACGCAAGCTACCTCTCAATACAAAGGACATTGTCAACCCAGTTCATCTATTTGTCCATCCTACAATAGAAGACATACGCATGTTAGAAGTGCTCTGGTCTTCATTACAGTGCCTCGTGAAGAAATAGAGCGCACTGAAAAGAACATTGCTCAACAGAAATGTCAGCCCACTAAGTCTGAGGGCGTTTGTCGTGTCAATGGGAGGCCGGAAAAGAGAAAAGAAGCGTTCAGCTAGGGGCACAGGAGCATGTGGGCACGTTCTATTACTGCCAAAGGGCTGAGTGAAGAACGGAGGTTTGCCTCAAGATAATCAGGGCAATATGGCCCTCATTAAAGAAACATCGAAATGAGATGAAATTTTGACGTTTATTTTATAAAACACCGCAGCACCGCAGTTCTTTTTTTTTTTTTTCCTGAGTGGTTTTGGGGTTTTGAAGTTCTTAAAGGAAGCTATTTCTTCCGACCCGTGCGCAGGCCTGCAAGGAGTACTGCTATCAAGTACACATATTTGAGGCTTGCGGATGCCGCTCATTCAAGCACATCAGGGTCCTGGTTCCACACGTCATGGCGGTACCTGTCTGTCCCGACATGCTAAGAGGTAGTTCTTCTATATAAGAATATTATTTTATGCAAACGACTGACTGTCCGCTATTTCAGCAATATTTATATGGGACTATAAGGGAAGTGCACCTTAAAGCGAGCTTATTCTTTGGAGGCAATGCAGTTCAATGTCGGACACAATCAACGGAAATGCGAGTGTAATCAAGGTGAGAGGAAATAGTGGCTCAGTGACATCCAGATTTTGTTAAGCCTATTTAATTTAGAACTCACACATGAAAAGGGCACCATGCGGAGAGCATAAAAGCCTGTTTCATTTTAACATGAAGGCGTGCTTTTAGCAATACGGCGAACTGTCCCATGCCACGCCACGGTCCTTCTGAACAGAGTTCGAGACAGGAAGTGCCGGAAACACGCTCAAAGCGCCATCGAAGGGTGTGGCAGGAGAGACATGATTTTATGGGAGACGGGTTTAACGCCTCCAGACTGCGACTGATGGCGGGCACGAATTGACTAGGAGTTCTAATTCAACGTCCGATGAGATCAGGTCTCAGTCGGACACTTAGAATCGAGATCAGGCACAATCGTTTCGACAGCACTGTCGTAGTGTGCTGAAAAGTTACCAAAAGGATGTTTTCGACGTTGATCATGCACTCAAAGATTATTGAATCGCCTTGTTCTTTCTCTTTATACCGTACTGGTTAATGCTGGTTAATTATACTTCCCTCCCCTCCCCCCTGCAAAGAACAATTCCTATGACTTTCATTTGAACCACACTAACAATACGTGCTATTTAGGAAGACGCTAATTAATGTACAAGCTGCAAAATGAGAAAGAGTTATCGCAGGATCGAGGCTATAGTTCTCTGACATTAAGATGTTCTGTTTCAATTTCAGGTGACTGTGAAAGGGAGATTGAAGCTAAGATCCACCGGAAATTTATCACGTGCAAATGTCTTACGCCGTGCGTGTAAGTGTTTTCAATGTGCTTAGAGTTACAGTTAACAAGTTTAATTTATTATACAAGGGATCATTTTCCCGACGGGCTTTTTCCGCGGACGAGTTCCTGCAAAAACCGTCATGTCACCATTTTTCGGACATGAAATCAATCATGAAATTCAGGCACATGTCCGCAGACCCGTGGAACCTCTCGGCCGGCGCGCTGAAGTCTTTTATTACGTGGCAGATTATTACGTTGCCGTCGTTGCACCATGGTGGTAGCCATTCTTACTCGTTCTTTCTTAGAAAAAAATTGTTTGTGCCAAATTTATTCCGTTGAAGATACGCAGTAGCAAGTCCACAACAAAAGCAGCAGTTTTCACGTAAATACAAGTCATGAATTGATTGTGCACACTTTATATCCCATGTTTGTGGGGTAGATCCCATGTTCATGGGGTATGCAAGAACTTACTGGCCCGTGGTGTAAGCTATGAATGAATAAATGTCTGGTGAAAGGGTTTTGTGTTTCTACCAATAAAGGATCGCCAAATTTGAAAGAGTTCGTTGGTGTCAAGTGACGCCATCTTTTATGATTGAACTTGCGGAGAATGTACATGTAACGTAGGAAACACCCGCACCACTCGCATGGACTATAGCCCGCCTTCCGCGGGAACCTTTTAGCCGGAGGGTCGGGCACACAGTCCTCAAAATGAGCCTCCTCTTTCTTTCTGTTTATTTTGTTTGGCGCCTCCGCGCGGGCCTTCTGAGGCCCTCTAGGCCATTGTCCGCACGCCAGCCGGCATTGTTTCGTCGTGCAATAAATTATTTCAACGATGCCCGTCTAGAGTTAAATAGTCGACAGGATTCAGCTTGCGGTAGTCGATTCAAAACCGAGTTTTTGTGTTCGTCTTCTTCATGCTAGCACAACAGTAGCGGGATAGGATGACAAGGACGGGCGAATTAAGTTCTGCTCTAGAAAAGATATCACTTGCTTCTCGATTTCCGCTTTGTCAGCCAGCGATGTCCATAGTGTGCAGTGAATGGGCTCGTTGTCGGAGGCGTTGACGGTGCACTGCTCGAGATTAATAGCTCCAATCTCTGCTTGGCATCTTGAGAATACTGAAGCCTGAGGTTCAAGCAGCAATTTTTCGTCTCAAGCATCGGCGAAGAGTCACGGATAGTCAGAGTAACTGCCGAATTGGCGCTCTTCTAAACATGCATGGAAAAATGCACTGGCACAACTGGCATAAAGAATGTCCCTCCAAGCATTGCGTCTCCTTTACGGACGAGGATCAGGAAATGCCAACAGTGACCAAGGTCAAAAATGATTCGTTTCAAGGCATTTGTGCACCGCACTCCGGTGGGGTCGATCTTCGATGCAGGAGACACTATTACCTGTATCAGTAGATAGTCTACCAACGACCGAAGCTGCAACTCATCAGCTCCTTGTCTATGGAAGTACATCAAGTAAACATAGCGACAAGAACCTTGGGTCGCGTAGCTGAATCGCTTCAATGAGATCAACAACGAAGGATGTGGAGGTTCATGTGTTCGAGAACTTGCACGCGGAACTGCTCTTGGGCCTCGACACTTTGACTTTCTTCAACCTCTCATTGAACCTCAGAGCCCTGACCATGTCTCAGCAACCAGAGGTCCCAAACCCTGCCATCGCAAGGGCCACACCAAATGTAAAATATCTCAACTGCTACGAGCTACCCGAGTGTGAGCGATAACGTCTAAGGGATCTGCTACGTTATTTTTAGAAGGACAAATTTGCCCAGCCTGAGGTCGGCTGCGACGAATGTTTTGTAGTAGATGATTTTGTTCTTTTGATGGTAATTTTAACGAATTCTTTACGGCTTGACTCTTGGCTTCCTCAAGTGTTTAGATCGTGCTCTTATTGACTGGCGTGTATGGCCAACAACCGGACATGTGAAATGCGTGTACGGTTAGAGTGACTGCGATGGGCGTGATGTTTTATTCCTCCACAACTTCTTGGAGAAGTTTGTGCCATGGCCTTCTTGGTTTTTTAATCTTCAATTTTAGTCTGGTGATGATGGTCTGGTTAGTTTTTTTTGTTCATGCTGTTCCACTGAGGGCGCTGTGTAGACGTCATAAGGTTGTGAATCTATTTTTCAGGGTTATTTTGAATTGGTTTCCAATAACTCCTGATCAACGGTCAGTAAGCAATGTTTTCGGCTTTCCCGCGGTGAGGATTTGGTAAAAGCACGCAACATAGCATCTGATGACTTGATTTTTGTGCAAATGCCCAGACATAGAGCATTGCGTGATTGACGGTGACACGGCTAAAGCGTTTTGTGGAGTTGTAGCCGGTCAATCCTCCAACGATGTCGGTTGCCAGCAGGTCAAGGGCCTCGGCGGGTGGCTGAGATTCAAAGAAGCCAAACTTGAGCTTGGAATGCTTGCACCTTTGGCATAAGTCGCAATGCATGAGGTAACGAGAGAAGTCCGTCATTATGTTAGGTCAGTAGTGCTGTGAAGAGAGCAATTTCAGCACTTTCTTCACAGTGACGTTAACGTAGTCTTCCTGGGCTTTTCTGGTGTCTTGTTGGCGAAGCCACTCGGGAACGAAATTTTCGTAGCCCTCTTCTTTTTATCACGAGGGTATCACTTTAGTCGCAGCAGTTTGGATGCACTCGTGGAAGCTTGGGTTGAGCATCTCGAACGGATATGGCTTGCATCATAACAAGAGGAAGCTGTCCCCTGTTTTCGAGGGCCCTTACGTGGTTCTTCGAAAAGTATTAAGCGCAAACTACGAGATCGACAGTGCTCTGCGCAGGTTAGCCAAACAAAGAGACATTGTTCATGCCAGCAGGTTACGGCGCTACCGCCGCCCCTCTTACTTTAAACTGGATTAGCGCTGCAACCGCGGGACATTTTAGCCAGAGACTCGGGCATCCATACTCTAAAGTATCAAAGATTACTGAAAAAACAAACACTCAGGTTCATCAGTAGGGCCAAGAAAACTTCGATTGCTGTTTTCTTTTGTAGTCTGTAGCACGTGCATTATCTATTTAAAAAAAAAAAGTTGTTCCACTGGGCTATCAAGCAGCTCGTGATAGTTTTTTATAGCGCAGCTGCAGGCGCCCGTTTCCGGCTTGAGCGGCGTCGGCGTAACCGCGCGGTGCATTGTGGGTAAAGTTCCCCGCTAAATTTAGCTGAGAAAATTCCCCGCTAAATTCAGCGGCAAATTTTCACCCGCTAAATTTAGCGGAAAATTTTCCATGCTAATTTTACCGGAAAAATTTCCCGCTACATTTAACGGAAAAAACTCCCCGCTAAATTTAGCAGAAAAAATTCCCCACCAAATTTAGCGGAAAAAGTTTCCCCGCTAAATTTAGCGGAAAAATTTCCCCACCAAATTTAGCGGAAAAAGTTTCCCAGCTAAATTTAGCGGAAAAATTTCGCCGCTAAATTTGGCGGGGAAACTTTCCCTGCTAATTTTAGCGGAAATATTTCCCCGCTAAACTTAGTGGAAAAACTCGCCGCTATATTTAGCGGAAAAATTTCTCTGCCAAATTTAGCGGAAAACTTTCCCCGCCAAATTTAGCGGAAAAAATTTCCCCTTAATGGTAGGAGCGGGGGAGGGGCATAGACTCCTCTCCGTACCCTACCCTCCTGATCCTCAAGAGCTGCACTTTAATTCGGCGTTACAGGGAGTTGTAAACGGCTTTCATTTTTTTTCATTATATTTACCTAGGAAACCCTTCCATAACCTCAATACAATTTATTTAGCTGTTACCCGCCGACGCATCCCATCTAATTCCTCCCGAATGGTATCTGTCGGTTCGAACACAATGCGCTGTACGTCAGACTGAAGTTTTGGGGTGTATTATATGGCACAGGCGGTGTAAGACTATGCCCTTTCTTCTAAGGGTGCATCTGCAGTCCTCGAAATGGGCTTCCTCTTTCTTCCCGTTTCTTTTTGTTTGGCGCCTCCGCGCGGGCCCCGTTGGGTCCCCCGCGCCTTGGTCCCCACGTCAGTGAGGGTTATTTAGTCATGCAATAAACACCCTTGTATTTCAACAATGCCCATCTCGAGTCATATATAGTGCATATATACGTGTAACAAGTGTTACCTTCTTATTTCTCTATTTAACGTAGGACTCATGAATATTACACCTATGCGAGCAGTCTCGTTTGGACTAGTCATCTGGTAAGTACGATATCAAAATATTTCGTACTGTAAGTGGTTGCCCGAACTCGAGTAATATATCAATATACATCGAGTAACATATCATTATTCGAAGCACGAGAACTTTCAAAAACCACCAAGCAGGAAGAGCCAACAGGCAGAGGTAGTGTATATCCACCGGCGGGTTAAGTAGCCACCGGTACGAGCCGCCGATGAAGAACTTGCCACGTCGGTGGCCACAGTGTCCCTGGTAGATGCCACCGGGACGAACTTAAAAGAATAAAAAAGCGGATGAACCATGAGTTTATGCGACCGAAAGATGTCCCCGGTCGTACTTATTGAGTTCTGTCGTGGATGGAGTACTTCGCCATGCTTATGTGTTTCACCGACTCCAAGACCCTTGCCACTAACTAAGCGTCTGCATGCAAACTAGTGGGGAAAGTGGCGGACGTTGCTCATCAGCATGGCGGGACGGGGTTTATCGGAAGAGAAAAGACGTTTCTCGAAACCGTCCTTTATCGCGAGTACACTTGCACGAACAGAATACAACTGGTGTACAAATATTGTACGCGTGATACTTTGATCTGGAAGGTGCCTTGATCGCCTTGTCTATCTCGCCCATTAGTGGCATTCAGGGTACAATTTGATTTATTTTAGCTTGATTTGTTTATATTCATTCGCATTGGGTCCGACAGTTTAGAAATTGAGGACTTGTATTGTTTCCTTTCCTTCAGGTGGAACCAAAATATAGGGTACAGAAAGAATCGCCCGATGGCAAGAAGTAAGCATGTCCTTAACGTACGCTGCCATAATATGCGTATTTATTGAATTTGGTTATTCATGTCATTTTGTATATCATAGTTCTGTGGGTATTTGTGGGTTTACTAAATAAATATAAGCTGTTCAATCTTGCCTGATAAGCTGTAAAGGAAATTTCGTTTTAAAACCGAACGTATTTCTTTAGTATGGTGCTTTGTCACCACAGTTTTACTCAACATCTCAACTGACAAATAACAGTGCTCGTATAGTCTTGCTAACTCAAATTGAAATTAAAAATAAATTGTGTTACTCAGACAAACGTTTACGAGGATGGGAAAAGAAGGCGACTAGTGTCTCTTGGCCAGCCTCCCCCCCCCCTCTTTAGAGTTCACAACACATCAATATATAAATAAATACCAAGACGTCACTGCATATAAGGGAGTGCATGACATATTCGGTACATTTGTGCTGCTTTGATTCACGAGCAACAGCAGATAACGTTCGCTGCAAAAATCGTGCAAATTTTCTAATAGCAGAGTTCGAAATCTGTTATTCAAAACGGCTTCCAAACAGTTTGTTCGCAACAGTATTGTGCGGATTAAAGGTAGCCAAATGCGTTTCAACAGCTACCATAATTTTATTTTGCCATCAATGAGGCCTACATATAGGATACTGGAAATTAAAGCACCCCAGAGTGACCGAAAAGATGGGAAATAATCAAATCCAATGAACAAAAATATTATGCGTCAGCCATTGAAACGGGCGAATAAATCCTACAAAACTTAAGATGGGGTTATTTTACGTTAATGTTAGTTTTCGAGTTACATTTGTGGGATGGCTAGCTTGCACGTGTTTT